>PVLD010002691.1:0-159136 GCA_004027595.1 Dinomys branickii | reverse complement strand
TTATAAGGATGGTCTCCATAAAGCCCGCATCCAGTCTTTCCTCACTCAGCCTCTCAGCATCTACAGAATAAAGTTTCTCTCAGGTAAATATGAGTTCAATGGTTAGATGATATAGGACTTTTTAACTTTGAAAAGAACCACTGAAATTTGCACATTTCTAAAGTATATAAATAATTGTGCGCTCATACAGTGCTAATGAAAGAAAGGTTGATTGCCCCATTTCCCTCTCTATATGCACAGCTCCTTTGATGTCAGTGCTCTAGAGTATGGCTGCTCAGACATCAGTGTGCTATAAATTTGCGTGTCCCTAATGGAACATGTTATTCAGTGCCTTTTCCTGCACTTATTTGCCATCATGCAAGTGTTTGCATAGTCCTTTTAATTTTTTACCCATTTGTAAAAGGCAAAAGATTTATATGATCTGAAGAGAAAGAAACCAATGTGTTTTTTGTCCATTTGTAACTGAGCTGTCTTATTAAATTGTATGAATATTTTATTCTAATGCAAGTCCTTTGTTAGAAATGTATTTCACAGATACTTTCTGCCAATTTACATCTTGTCTTTTCATTTTCTTAACAGTTTTTTCCAAAGGATGAATGTTTTAATTTTACATTGTTATTACTAATGACTAACTATTATTATTATTCTGGGAATTAAACCCAGGGGCTTTGCACTGAGACATATTCCCCATCCCTATGTATTTATTCAGGTTCTTTGTTTTGTTTGTTTGTTCATTTGGACAAGGTCTCCCTAAGTTGCTTAAGTTTCCCAAGCTGGACATGAACTTGTAATCCTCCTGCCCATCTTTCAGAGCACTGCGAGAAAGTTCTTAATTTTTCTAACATCTTATATATTATTTTCTCTGTTTTTTCAGTTGATGAATTTGTTCTAAGAGATCTTTCCCTCATGTAACATGACAAATACTTTCTCCAGATATCTTGTAGAATTTTGTTGGTTTTATTACTTTTAGATTATATATTAAGCTCCACAGTCTACTTTAAGTTAAATTTTACATAGGCATGAGGTAGACATGAAATTTTAATTTTATTTTCTGGATGTCCAACTGACCCTGCATCATATGTTAAGATATCTCTTCCTAATGAATTTAATTTGTGCATTTGTCTAAAGTTATTTGAACATATATGTGTAGGTCTGTTTCCAGACTCTGTACCATTGATCTTGATATCTGTCATACGCTAAACTGTTACAAACCACAAAATTTGTTGGTATAATTTTTATTTGAAAGGGTAAATGCTTTAAAGAAAATTCATTGACGTTTTGAAATATTAATTCACTTGTTTACTATTTCTGGTACTGTCTAGTCATTTGTGTAGATTCAAATTTCTCTTGGTATCATTTCTCCCTGAAGACTTTCATTTATCTGTTTTTATAATGCACATCGGCTATGAAATTTCTAAGATGCTGTTTGTCTGAAATGGTCTTTACTTCTGTGTTTTTTGAGTCCTGTCTTTCTTGGTATAAAACTGTAAAGCTACTTTTCGTCTGTTTTTGGCCAATACTTAGAAAATGTTACCCCACTATTGTGTGGCTTGCACGATATCTAATGGGATATCATTCTCAGTGGTTCTCCTCAGAGCATAATCTGTGTTATAGTTCTATTATTTCATATTTTTTAATCTCTGAGTAATTTGGTTATGACACTGCTAAGTTTTATTTTCCATATTTAATCTCCTTGGAATACATTGAATTTATTGGGCCTCTGGTCTCCCTCCATCGGATTTTCTGAAACTTTGATCCTCACTTCTACAAATAATTTTCTCTTTTCTATAGTCACGCTTCTTCTGGCACTCCAGCATGCATATATTAGGCTTTTGATATTGCTTTAGTAAGTCACGCATGTTCTGGTCATGTTTTTCAGTGTTTTGTTTTGTGCTTCATTTGCATAGTTTATAAGTTCACTATCTAGTCTTGTGTACTGATCAATCTATGGTTAATGCCACCCAGCATATATTTTTATTTCACATGTTTTTACATTTTCTGAGTTCCATGGGACTGTTTTTTAAATATCCTCTTATTCTTCTCACCGTTTTTGTTTGCTTCTACAATTTCCAATGTATATGAAGTTTATTTAAAATTGTTACTTTAAAATACCTCACCAGCTAATATAATCAACTCTGTTTTGTACGAATCTGTTTATATTCCCTGATTTTTCTTCCCATTATGGGTCATGTTTTCCTGCTTCACTGCATGTTTGCTATTTGTTTACACAATGGCCAGTAGAATGATTTTTACATTCTCGATTGCTAGATTATCTTGTGTTATTTTAAAGAAAAGTTGGTTGTTCTGATGTGGACTAAGTCACTTTGGATCGCTAGTGTGAAGTTAAATCAGGATCATTAGAAATCTTTTGAAGCCTTAGACGATGGATGAAGAGTAGCTTTTAATCTCGGACTCATTTAGCTCTACTGCCAGAATCACATGTTTCTGTGGACTCCATTAAATTATCTGGGCATTATAAGGCCTTTTTACTTTTCTGGGGGAAGACAAACAATTGTGCTTTCCAGAAATTTTTATATTGGCTTAGATCTCATATTTATTTTCCTAGTAATCAGTAGTTTATTTTTACACATATATGGATCAGTATTTATCTTTGTTACTTTTCTTTCATTCCTGAGACAAAAGACCTGACACCCAACATTAAGGAAGGAAAGATTTACTTAGCTCACAGTTTGTAGAGGTTTCAGTCCATACTCAGCTGGCCCCAAGGCAGAGTGGCACATGGCAGAGGGCAACAGTTCACGGCAGTGAAAAACAGCAAAAGCAACACGAGCAAAAAGATAGGAGTGGCAGAGAGCAAACCTCTTTCCCTCCCTTATATTATATGAGGGCCACCAGCCCCAGGAGGGGTGTGGTGCTCACACCCATATTCCTAGCATTCGATCATGGATCAATAAAAAACTCTAGAAGCTCTTTGCATGACTGCATGAGGCTTTGGGAGGACATCTAGACATAAACCATAACAGTATTAAGGTCAAGATTTAAAGGCATTCAGTTACAGACATCCAAGACTCTGTGCATGGAGGGTCCTCTTCTCTGATATTCCACTCTGTGAATTATACCTGACTTCCCAAATTCTAATGCCTGTCTTCTCCTTGAGAAGTACTGTGTGGGTTACATCTCACTGAACTATAGCCTGTAAAATGCCTTAGGAGGTAAGCTAGATTAATGCTGGAATCACACTCTGCTACTGTTCCGTGTCACTGATTGTTTCAGTGTCTAAAACCATCTGCTTGGTTTTCTCTTTGTTGAGGGCATATTTTTCCAACCATATTTTTTCTTCATGGGTAAAGCAGAAGTCCTCACTCAATGCGCTTTATGTATAAGCCTCATTCTCATCACTACTATACTTTCTTAACTCTGATTTTCCTATTCTCCAATTTTCCAATAAATATATATTATTTTCATTGCATATTATTTCTAAAGTCAAACATTACCACTCCAAAGGGCTTATGAAAATCAAAAAATGTTTTCATCCTGAAATTTCACCTACTCCTAAACTATTATTCCCAAGTTCCTTCAGACCCTAGTCTGACCTATCATAAACCAAGAAAGAAACATCTCTTCTCATTAAGTTCTTCCTTTCAATAAGAAACTCATTCTCAATAATGAAATAATCAACACAATATTTTCTTCTATACTATGTGTGTCTCCAAATTCTTAGCACCCATGGCTTCCTGGCATTGTTATTATAGAAACCAACTCTTTAAAATAAAATCTTCACTCCATTTTTTTCTGAATGAAATTATTTTTTAACACAATAGAATGCTTTGGTATAGTTCACTGAGGATAAAAGGATATTTGGAGTTTGAATTTCCAAACTATACAGTGAGTACAGACTCCAATATTTGCATTTAATCATTTAATAATTGCGATATTGTCAATTGTTCTATTGCCTTAAAGTGTTAGGCTGTAAAAGTTAAGAGCCCTGTCTGTGTAGGATTTACCATGTAGCATCAAATATAGTACCATGCACAATTAGGTGCTCAACAGTGCTTTTGAGGAGCAGGATAATAGAGACTTTCTAAACCAGGTCTCTCTGTCTTTTGAATGGAGAAATTGATGGGCACTTGAAAACTGAATGTCACACATATTTCTGAGTTACGATGGATACTTATATACTACCTGTATATAGGATTATATCTTTTATTGCTTCAGTTTGAATTTATTTTCAGTACATTTTTCCTTAAATATTTTAAGAGAATAATGTACATTTAATCTAAGGAAAAGAAAAATGCATTTTTATCTCACTTCAGTACTAAACTATTATATCTGGTGCTGAAAGTGGATTCTTTATCTTCTCTGTTGGAATTATTCAGAGAAACTCAGAGGTTGACTCATGTTAGAATATTTAATATTATGATAAACTAATAATAAAAATCAAACCTAATTTTCCGTCCAAACACTAAGAATTTAATAATTAAACAAATTTCATTGCATTTTGTGCATACTGGGACAGGAAACAAACTAAAAAATACTCGCTTATGCTCTCCCTGGTGCCCCGTATACCCCAAGTCCTTTACATGAGTGTTAACTGAAGCACTCAGAGCATAGTCAAGATACCACCCAGTGCTGAAGCTCACAGAATATGGAGACAGAAACACCATTTGTGTGACTGCGAGCACATTATCTGATCATTTTGAGCTTCACCTTCTTGAGCTGTACAAAATGAAGACACTAACAGAACTTCATAAGACTAGAAAGAGTAAATACTGAAAATATTATACCTACTCCAACTGTGAGCATCAAAGACCTTACAAGTGTAACTCATAGAAGTTAAAGCTCACCAATGTGTACATGCTCCCTGTTGTTCTGATCATCAGTATCAGCATATTTATTACCATCAAGAATCTTGGAAGCTCTTGTGGATAACAATGTGTCTCATTACTCTGTTCTGCTCCTAGGTGTCAAGCACCATGTCCAGTAAATAGAACGTGTGACTACTCTCCATAGCACGCCATCTTGACTGGATTAGGCAATGCCTAACAAATTAGTAAGGCTCCCTGGTGTGTGTGTCTCTGGGGTATTTACAGAGGTGACCATGTGGAGCAGGAAGATGAAAGGAAAGACCCAAGCAATAGCTTGTAGCCAGCATAGAATAAGTGTGAAAGAAAGAAGAGTCTGGCTCACTGAAAAGCTCCATTCTGCTTAAGTAGGTACAGCTTTTGCTGCAATCACCTGTGGACCTCAGGCTCCAGGTTCTTAAAAATATATATGTTACTTTTTATGAACTGTGTTGATTTACACCAGTGAGAATTTCGAGAAATGGAGTTCTGCTTTGGAAACTTGGCTCCATGTCTGGGTTTACCGCTGCAGTAGAAATGAGGTGAGTCACTTTTGGACCCAGAAATATCACCTTTTACAGACTCTGTCCTGTCAGCAAGCTGAGCTTTGCTCTTGCCTCTTGCTTTTTCCAGGGACTCTGGGTACACAATGATATTCATGATTGTAGTGCTGTCATTTCCAGGCACAATGGCTTACTCACGAGCAGAAGTACCACTTCATGCCAAAACATTTGGATGCTTTTTTCCACATTCCAGTGGCTGCCCTCCATCTTCCCAGCCACCTGAGACTCCTCCAATGAACTCTCCCAGTTATAAATGTTCAAACACTAGAAACCCATCAGAGCTTCTTGATCAGTGAGGATACAGATAATTCATATTATTTCTCAAATATGCTGTACAGATGAGTTTTTTTTAAAGAAACACTAAGAAATTATTTTCAAAACATCGCAGTTCAGCATCAATAAAAGATTAGGGAGATGTAGGTCAGAAGACACAACATAGTAGATACGTAGGAAGAACAAAAGAAACACTTAAGGAACAAGAATTTGGAAGTGGAGCATTTCATTATGTGCCATTGCTATGGTGTTCCAAGATTAGATGACTAGACACGGAAAGTAAAGAGTTGCTGTGTTTGAGATTCATGCTTGTCTTGGTTACTTTTCCTCGTTGCTGAGACAAAATACCCAACACCAAAATGAAGGAAAGAAAGATTTATTTAGCTTACAGTTTGTGGAGGCAGAGTGGCACATGGCAGAGGGCAAATGTTCATGGCAGCAGAGCACAGCAAAAACAACCAGCAAAAGGGAGGGATGGCTGCAAGTAGCCTCTTCTCTTCCCTTACATTGTAAACAGGCTCCCCCCACCCAGGGGGCATGAACCTCTCACACAATCTCTATGTCCTCCTCTTCCACAGGCTCAGGATGTGTACAAAGTAAGCACCTTAAGCTTCCTCCTGAGTCACTCTGCTAAACCTCTAGACTCCTCAAGTTGACACAATGTATCAACCATAACAATGCTAAATGGGCAGTTGTTGGATATTCTTGCCTCAAATGGTACCACAACAAAAGGAACAACAGTGTGAGATGATAAATATGAGCTTTACTTCATCTTGGTAACCATGTTCCTGTCTCTGTGTACCCCTATAACATCATGGGACCATACAGGATACATTAAATAGGATCACATTGTTTTTAAATATACACAGCAAAATTATTTTCAAACCTGGTACCGTCAATAATGAATGTAATTTTAACTATAATCTATAGTAATTTTGAAAATATTGAAACTTCGAAGAAAAGCTTTTAGAATTTAACTCCTACGAACATTAAATTAAACTTAGGACATCACAATTGTTTTTCTTTCATGCTAAATTCATAGATTATTCTTAATTCAAAGCCATGAGCCACTTACAGTCCTCAGAGACTGTGAAAAACTATTAACTTAGATAATTCTTTCAAATTTGAGGCACGAACTCTTAATAGAATGCATGGCTTGCAAACTTACCTTTAAAAAGATCTTCTAAGTTTCAACAGCTGAGAGATTTATGAGTAGACAAAGATTGTCTACTCAGTAGAAAACATAAGGGAAAATTTGGAGCAATGCTGGATTAAAGGAGCAGAAAGAACCCCCCATCACAGCGGCAAGTTGTAAATGATGTATGAAATGACAAATCCCTGCCCAGTGCACAGGAAGAATATAAAAACTGTTCTGTAATCAATGTAGTGATGTCCTATTTGCTAAAATTTTCTGCTTAGGTGAACCCAGAGAAACCTCACCTTATCCATAAATCCAAAAAAGGAATGAAACAAAGTGAAAATATATTATTTTACTGTATGCACAAATCTCCTGATTTTTCCCTAGTCCTAAAGACATATTTGCATTATAATACCTAAGTGTTAAGGAATTTGTCCAATAACAAGAAACATTAAATGTTAGAAAAATAGGAATGAAATACCAAAATAACATATGTTGGTATATAGATCTGGGTTTGAGCCCCTTGTTTTGTTTGAATCTTGACTATTAGCTATTTAGTTGTACATTTTCCTAAGTTCTCTAAGCTTTAATCTTTTTCTTTTTAAACTCACTTAACTTTCATATATTAGCTGATTTTAATGAAAGTAGATATATGAAAATGTATAATTTATGCCAGTATATTAAATAGGTGAAAATAAATGTTACAAATTAAGATATATGAGTTAAAATTATAGAATAGTAATATCCAAGTATCTATAAATGTGTTCTTTAGTATAAAGAACCACACTGTAGATTTATTCTGGAATTATAATACTAGAGTTTACTTTGGTCATTTTCTTCAAATACATATTATTAAAAGTGTCTCATAATAGATTAGGACATGTTAGAGTGCACACATGAAGCAAAAGTGCATTGGTATTAGGCTCCATTATACCTGGTTTTATGTTTTAAACCAAGCTTCAATTTGTTTTTTTCTGCCTTGGTTCTCTCTTGTACAGCCGTCCTAAGTGGTTACGAAAGTTGATACTGACTATCTCCTTCATGCCAGGATGTCTTTCCTCTCTTAGATATAGGTGAAAGTCATCATTGAATAAATTCAACTTTGAGTTCCACTTCTTTCAAAGAATAACTAATGTCTGTGGAAACTTTTAGAACCTTTTCCCAGTAAATAATTATGTATGAAGAAAAATGAAGCACTAATGGGAATCCATATCAAAATTATGCTTTCAAATGAAGTGATATTCCTAGTCAAATAGCTTCATATGCACAAAAATTAGGTAATCACAAAAGGAAAAAAAAATCTATTTTCCAAAATCAAGTTTAATTCATTTGCTAAGACCAAAAACCAAAGTGACAGATGCCAAGAAAAGGAGAAAATATATACCAGTATAAGTTTCATTTCCTATTAGAAAAACAAAATAAATAATGCTAAGTAACATTGGAAAGGAGAATGAAGCCAGTTCACTTTGATCCTGTGGTGATACCTAAAAGCTTACTTTTAACCTGGTCTCTTTTACATTTACAGATGGTATGAAAGGCAATGTATGTAGACAGCAACACCAATGGGGATGGGAATATTTCATTTTCCCCACTAGAGTGATGATTTGGATCTTACCTTTTCTGAAAGCATCTTTAAAGAATTCTTCAAGCTGTCTGGAGAATGCTGGCTTGCAGAATTAAGCAGTAGGTCTGCATGGGTTGCTATAAGAGGTTGTAGTTGGTTGATGTTGCTGAGAACTTCTTTTGCTTTTGCTGTGTTTTCAGGTGAATAGTAAATAAACTGGTATCCAGTACTGTAACAACACAGATCACAGCATGTTACACAGAGAGCAGGAAGGATTTACAGCCCTTATTATCAGATGGTTACTGATAAACAGGACTCCAAATGCCATTAATTCCAATTGCACAGATAACTGTTGTAGGCTGGGCTGGAAATACAGCTCAGTGGAATAAGCGCCTGCCTGGCAAGCACAAGGTCCTGAGTTTGATCCCCAGTACCACACACACACACACACACACACACACACACACACACACACACACACAAATGAACTGTTGTAGAGGAGTTTCACAACCTCCTAACAGTATCTAAGTAAAGAGATCTGGGTACTTTTTAATGCTGGGTAAAATCCATCCAGTCTTGGGGTTGGGGATTTAGCTCAGTGGTGCATCACTTGCCTAGCAAAAAAATTAAGTAACAAAGAACAACAACAAAATTGTCAAGTCTTTGCTCAACCACTTGGAATATTCTATATGATTACACATATCAAATATTAGTATTCAAAAGTATTATTAGTAGTGTTCAAATATTATTACTCAAAAATACTATTATGAACTTGAGGCTGCATAGTACAGAGAGAAATGTGTGAGTCTTTATATTCCAGAAAATCTCAATATAATATCTGGCTTTCCACTTACTAGATGTTTGGCCTTGGGAATAATTATCCCAACAATTCTAAGAGGTGGGGAAGATTAGAGGTCATTCTTTGAAGGGCCTAAAATAGACTGGGTACAGAACAGATATTCACTAACTACTGCCTGTGTTTTCTCCCATGAAACTGAGCAAGGGGGAGAGGAAGTGAATATTAATAGCTAAGAAATGCAGAGAAAATAAATTAATGTCAGATAGGCAAATGGTACTTTTATTGAATATAAAGAGAACATTTATAGCATTAATAACCCACTATGTTATTTTACCACCACCCTTTGTGGTCCTTATGGTTTCCCATCTGTCCTGTAAAGACATTTAAAGTTGATTATTAATCAAAGAAAATTAGATGGTCACAATTATTATCTAAAACTGATCAAGAACGCTGTGGAAGTAGGGATTCCACAAATCAAAGGAATCTTTGGCCAGTTTCATTGGGAAAGATAGGAAGGGAATTTCTGTAGATTCTGCAGAGAAGCAGGGAGGTAGAGCAGGGAGTGTTGACTTGCTTGGTGCAAGAACATCCTTTCACAGCTGTCAAAGTGGCTTTCCACAATACCTTGTAGCCTACCCAAGGTACACGCCTAGCAGGTGCTGAGTGTTTCCTAAATGTTACTAAACATTTTCCCTGAAGCTGCCAGCTCAAATATTTAAATTCCCACAATTACACTTCTCATTTTGAAAACCTAGAAGTCATTAAAACAATTTTATCTGAGATTTTCTCTTTCCTGCTTTTAGGAAAAATCAGAATCTTTAAGGAGATGATATTCTACTATAAACATATAATAAATAGTCCTCATATTTTACCAGAATTTAAAAAAAATTACTGAAAGGAATGTTCTTGGATGCTTGAGCTCTTCAGAAGGGAAAGAAGTCAATGATTGTGACAGGATGAAGACTAAGAAATATATAGCTGGGTTCTGATGCTCGTAAGGATTTGTCCTCAATTCTTACTTGTAGATTTTTACATGTCTGAAGAACTTAAAGCATATCTTAACTGCTTATTATATATTTTAATGAAGATTAAGGAAAATGATGAAAAACAATTGAGAAAGAAAGAAAGATAAAAATATTCCCTGTGTATGACTTTTACCTATTTCCACTTCCTTGTTGGGTCTGAAGCCTACAGAATACAAGTTATGCACTATTCCTTGGAACTTAGGCTACAAAGTTCCATCTACCATGGTCTTTTATAAATCAAAGAACCAAATGTTATTTTTCAAAACAAAGCAGTTATCTGAATATATTAGTGTGTCCTTGGCTGGGGGGAGGTGATATTTGGTATGCCCAGGCTCTGACAGCAGAGAACTCTGGCTATACACCTGACACAGAAAGCCACCTATGCTAGATGTTCCACGACCCTCTCTGCCGGCCTGCTCCTCTGTCCCTGGCTTGCTTTCCAGTGTGGTCTTATGGGTACTCACAGGTCACCAACTGCTTAGTCCTTGGAAAGCAAGATTGCCCAAATTTACGTGGGTGTGAACTTTCTCTTCACCTGAATCCTCATTTTGAGAACGTCTCTTCTGGCCTCTCATGGACTTGCCCCAAACCTTTCTTTCCGTCATTTGCCCTTATTGGCTTCCTTCTTTATTTCTATGGTTCTCTCCTGCCAATTCAGGGTTACTTTACTCATGAGTATCATCTATCTTCATCATTTTTTCTGCATGTCCATCACTCTGCAAATTCTTTTAGCATCTGTGTTGGATTGGTAGTTGGTGGTCAACTTGTAACACCCAGCTGAAAGAACCAGTGTGGTGCTTGGTGTGGATGGCCTTCCTGAGGATTGCCACCAAGAGCATAAAAAGGAGAACTGGAGAGGAAGAACAGGGGTGCTAGCTCTCCTGGAGCGGCTGTTGGTTCTCCCAGGGGAGCCTGTTACACTGGCCTTCCTAGTATGAACCGCACTGTTACTGTCGGAGGGGCTCGGGACCTTCTTGTCACTGGCTATGGCTGCAGTTCACTTTGGGGTAGCTCTCGTCCTTACTTCAAGCATCCCTTCCTGGCTCTGGAGTGGAAGATGGTGCACTGCCAGTCTCCTGGGGAAGCTCGTCGTGCTGGCTTCATTGATACGAATTTGGCTGTTTTCGTTAGAGGAGCCCAGGACCTTGCTGGTACTGAGGATGGCTGTGGTACTTTTCAGGAGAGCTCTGTTTCTTACTTTGAGCATCTTTTCCTGGCACCAGTGCAGATCCCTCAGCCTGCTGGCATGGATCCTTCATTCTACTGGCACGGACTTTCTAGCTTCCACAGCTGACCTTTGGGCCTTCTGAGCACAGATCATGAAACAGACTTACATGAAACATTGTTGTGGGCTCTAGGCCTCCAGTTGGCTTCGTGGGGGCATTGCCGTGGGCTCTAGGTCTTCAGCTGGACTCATACAGGACATTTCCTGGAGATCTAGGCCTGCAGCTGGATTCTTTGGGTTGTTAGTGCGTGGACAGATTTCCTGAACTCTGTATTTGACTTTTTGGATGACTATTATAAAATAATTCTATAAATGATGTGTCCTGTATTGTTTCCTTTGCAAGCCCGGATTACAACAGCATCTCCACGCCATTTAATTCTACAACATACATTCCAACACTTCTCCTTTCATGTTCTTTTCATATCTCCAGACTGGTGGTCCTCAAATATGAGCAGGTACTAACTTCACTCAGGCCTGAGGACAGGGGTTGAGTGTTTGTATTTGACAACATGATGATTCAGCAAGGCCTAGAGATTTTGTGTCAGTTGGCCATAGCACCTGCAGTCAGTCATCAGGAGGTCCCGATGCACTTAAACAAGGAACCAGCTTGAGAGACACCTGCTGCTACTGTTTGGAATTTGTGATGGCCTCTCGCCCCCGGATCATGCAACACAATGACTCTGACAAAGAACCTACACTGACTTTATTGATGTATTTTAGAAAACTCCTTTACCTTCTACCTGTCTATTCTACATGAGTTGCTCTGGTTCACTTCTTTCCTCACATGGAGCACCATGCTTTCCTCCTTTCAGTCCCCATGGACGCCCTCTCCCAGGATGCTCTTCCATTACCAACATACGACATAACTCATCTTGATCACTCTCTTAGCAGGCACTGGTTTTTCTGGTGATGTCTTTTAATGACAAGCATCATACCTAGTGAAAATGAGCTTCATTTTCCACAATTAAAGTCAATGTTGGTGTGAAGAAAGAAACAGGGTGGCACAGAAGAAAATAGTATCACCTACAAAATAATTCTAAGGGCACATAAACTTCATGCACCTGCTCTCTGCCTTCCTCTTTCAATATGTCACATATTTAATAGTAATAGCTTCTTCAATGGACAGTCAGGAGTATAATTTAATTATCTAGATAAAAAGAATATAATTACACCCTATTTTATCATGGTCTGAAATTTAAACTCAATCCAAATACTTAAATTGACAGTCAGATATAACTAGAGAAAAGAAAAAAAATATTTCACTGGGTAAAAGTCCTTTGTAAGATATAAATGAATAGAGAGTTATGAATGATAAAATTCAAATTCACATTATTTTCTATGTATTAAACACTGAATTGATGATGGGTTCATACTTTAATTTAGAATATATACTTATTTAAAAATATTAATAAGGTTAATATCAACTTATACACACACACAAGACACACATATACACAGTGAAACTAGGAGCATGTTGTTTTGGAAATGTAACTTCAGATAAAGCATGTAGTAAAATAATATTCGTGTTCATAAACTATTGCTAACTAAAATACTAGTAAGACAAGAATCTATGCAAACTTGAGCACATAATGTAACTCAGTCCCTTTTTTCTGGTCTTGTCTCCCAGCCTCCAGGGTTGCCCCCTCCAGGACCTCGTCCTCAGAACCCTTGTCTTTTAGCCACAGGTTCCTCCCAAGCAAGCGTGTGTGTTTCATGTTGTATAAATGCATCACTTACACCCACTGTTCACAAATGCACACCTCCAGCATGGATGCTTTGCTTGAATGCCAGTGAGAACAGAAGTTGATCCTTGACACGGGTGACTTAACAGGTCACAAACCGCTTCCCATTATTAACCCCCAGCTCTACTGCACTGCCTTTTGTGCACAACAGGGTCACTTAATGACCCTATGTTTCCTTTCCTTTGTCCAGTTTTTTCAAAAAATTCTGCTTCATTTTTTGTTTTAAAGAGAAAAAAAATAAACAATAGCAAAATAACAATGGAAGACTTTAAAAACTATACAACCAAAGTCACTCCCTTTTTTCTGGGTTCACAGCAGCCACTCCAGGGCAAGTTACCATCATTTTCTTCCATCGTGATCATAGCAATAGCCTATGAACTGGCCTTCCCACTCGCTCCTCACATCTCCTCAGGAATGGACAATAGCCCAAGGCGCTGGGATTCTTTAGGGTTTGAAGGAAGTAGCCAAGGAGCGAGAAATAAAGTGGTTCTTTCTTAGCTCCTTGAGCGTTTGCCGGAACCACTCTCTGACGCCATTGCTTCTCTTTTCCTTTCTCTCCCTATATACTGGTTTCTTCATTCCTTAAGCCATTTGCTTAAGCAAGCTAGAGTCCTGGGCAGTGCAGTCATGAAAAAATATAGATAACACATGAACAGACAAGAAGGGAAAATGTAAGGAAGAGATACGGGAAGAGTGGCTGGGGCCCAGAAGAATGACAGGTGATGAATTTAACAGAACATCCTTCAGAGTACTGTATCTGTGTTTCCGTAGCAGAGTTAAATCTCCAGACGGAAATCCACCGACTCTTATTTCTACTTATTTTCCCCCAAATCAAGCCCTACTTGCAAAGCACAGTCTCTCTTATCCAGAAGGAGGGACAGACATGCTCTCACTTCTAACTGAGAAGGAAACCAGGTGGATAATAAATGAAAATTTGCACCTTGCTGCACTTGAATATGCCCTTCTGGCTTCACAGGGCTTAACGACATGCTTCATGAAATTGCAGAAGGAATAATAATACCTTTCTACTTCCCCCACGCATCCTTCCAATTGTCTGTTTGAAATGAGACTTTCAGAAAAGAACTAAATCGAAAATGATATTTGTTTTATTTACTTCCTGCGGGTTTCACTTATAAAATTAAACGAGTAATATGATTCATACTAAAATTGATGTTTATTTTTAAAACTATTCTTGTGAAAAATATCTTGGTTTCTGTGTTTTAATCAAAGCCTGATTCTGTCATTTATTATTTCTGTGGGAAGTGGTGCTAATTACATGAGAAAAAGAACTTAAAGTTTGTTTCTACTCAATTTGTCCCCCATAGAAATTTATTTGTGGGATCTGATCACAGTGGTCCCTGCTCTCACTTTGAATTGTGAGTTCTCATCTGCAGTTCTTAACCAGTAAGACCTTCCCTCTTTCCATATATAGATCCTCTATTCTTACTCTAGTAAAAGTGCATTTCAGGCACTATTATATGACTTTTAAATAAACAAAATCCAGCGGTGTTTCTCTTCCCCGCATGGCCTTTTTCCACGGTCCTGAACGTATCTGTCCTGGTTTTCTTGCCCTGCTCCCAAGAGGTTGATCAATTCCATCTGTACCTTGTTTGGATTCTGGAATTTTGAGCCGCTCTTCTACCAAGGTGTGATGCACTAATACCAAAACCAGATCTGTGATCTCCTCCAATCTCAAAACTCTTCTAGTCCATCTTGGACCCTATATTTTCATGTGTCTAAACAAAGAATAAAATCAGGTGCAAATATTGAAATAATTTCCAAATATACATAACTGTTACCTTGATAGCAAACAGGCATCTTCCAGTCTCTCTCTGAGGTGATGGAAATGCCTCAAAATTTGATTGTGCAGATGACTGCACAACACTGTAAACTCATTAAAACTCACTGAGTTGTGTGCTCATAATAGATCATTTTATGGTAGGTAAATTGTAATATAAGGCATCTCTTTTTTAAAAAGCAAGTATTCCTACCATATGATATCATAGTGCTGATGATCACGATTCAGGCTAAGAATACAGGAAAACAGAAGGGATATTTATGAGCCATTTAATTGTTCTACAGTGGTAACAGCTGATGATACTTTAAGATAGTCTTTCAGAAAGTCAGTAACTTATATTATATACTTAATGCCAGTAGTACAAGTGTCTCTGTTTCTATGTCATTATAACATGTAATAATTTTGGGGGTTTAGCATTATGCTAAATGGTTTTATGGATTATATTATTTAACCTTGAAAAGAAGTTCATATTATTTAATCTTTACTAAGAAGTCTTGATGAAGAAACACTATATCATTATGCAGATATGGAAACCAAAGCCTGAGTGTTCTGATTTATATGGTATATAATGTAGAGCCAGGGTTCAACCTCAGAGCTTTATTAATACACAGTTTGAACTTCTAATTATGTTTTACTAGCTCTTAATTATAGTACTGAACATTTTACACTGGAAAAAAGTAGAGCCATAAATAATGCAGGAAACATCTTTAATAATCCCATAGTGGGTATAGCATATAAATATTAAAATATTTAACATTAAAATAATATATTGAAATTTTCACCTTCCTAATTGAAACAATGTTCATTGGAGAAGATGCATGATTTGATTTTAAAATCCAATATGCACTAATATGTACTAATAAAAAGGAAAAATAAAAGCTAAAAAAAAGATAACATTTATTGATTAAGGATGTATTTTGTGATGCACATCTTCTGATTGAAGGAAGATGAAAAAAGTGTGGAGGAAGAGCTTGAGATTGAAGACAGAAATCTGATTTTCTAGATTTCTCCCTCTGTCATTCCAGGGATGGCCAATCTGACCTTTTATCCTCAGCATTTGCATCAATAATAAAACTGTTGGCAAAATTTGTTGTGTCTGAGATTCCCTATACATTACAAGATTTAGGAGTTTCTTCAAAGAATAAAACAGCACAAATTCAACAAAATGATTTTATTTCCCCAAATTTCATATTGGATATAGATGGATGACCTTAGATTAAGGAGGCAGTGGGAAAAATGCTTTATTTCCTCTATGCTATTTCCCAGCTATCTTGGTATTTACCCACATAAAGCAGAAACTTAAGAGATCCTCAGCCCAGGCCAGTCTCCTTCAAGCCCTCATCTAGTTGGATTTGAATTAGGCTGAATATTTCCTGAAAACACCTGATTCCATCATTACCCATGTCCCTTCACCACTGCTACTACAAGAGTCTAATTATTTTCTCCTCTTTGGAGTTCTCCATACTGCTAATACAACTATGCAAGTATCACCAGTTGGCTAAAAACTTGTCAACACTCTCCCCTCACCTATAGGATGAGCCTCCAGGACCCGATACAACAAAAAAGGGTGCTTGGGATCAGGCCTTGATTCTCTGCTCAGTCTCATGTCCTTTCCTGCTCACCCACATTCCCTCAGCTGCTCTATGCTGCAGGAATTTATGAGCCACTGTGCAGTGCTGTGAATACCAGCACTATATATCTGGGGCACTACACAGAAATAGAGATTTTGCTGCCAACTTTGCATTTTTACCTCCTGCTCCTAGAAAACATATAAAATCCAAACAATTGCCAACCCTCCTAAATAAGTCTGCAATCAATTTTCTTTCTGTCTGTGCTGACACCTACATGAACTCACCTTTCTCTCTTGATGGCGTCACTGCAATACCAACTTATCAATGTAAGCCTCTTAGCAGGAGAACAGAATCATTCAGGCAAAGTCCCATCTAGTAAAGATTTTGCAGTAACGCTAACTCATATGATGCAAGTCAATTGTGTGATTTTTCTCCATGACTTAAGTACCATATATATATTTTAAAGTCAATACTAAGAAATCACTAATAATCTTTCAAAAAACAAGTAGCTCTATAAATTCAATTTTAAATCTCTGAAATATGAAAATATCCTAATAGTTATCTTTGGATGCTTTTCATTTTTTGCTATTGTCTTTGGGATAAGGATGGCAAGTATTTAGATTAACAGAGAGCTTTACAACTAGTTTGGAAATTATTTAGTATTGAACTTGAGTATGAAAGCTTTTCCTTGGAGTGCATGCCTATGAATGGAGATGAGCTACTGTGTCATGGTTTAAAGTAGGTGTGCCCAATCTGTGGCTTACAGGCCACATGAGGCCCTAGAGAGCTAGTACCACGGCCCCATATGAGTGCAAACTTCTAACCTTATTATGTGATTTTATTGATATTTTTCATGACTTGATCACTTGGTACTTGAGCATGGAGCTCCCAGGTGATAAGGGATTCATTAGTGCAGATGACACACTGCAGGGCTAGCGCTGCAATGCTAACTCTGCCTTCTGTGTCCATCACGTATAGGAGTAAAAACCAGGTGGATCAAATGTTGCACATTCCTGTGCCACAGATGATTAAAGTGCAGAGATTACAGGTGACAGTATTTCAACCTGCCTCTATATGTGTGTGCCTGTGAAGATAGCTATTTATTGTTATTAACTGTATATGTAAGCTTTCTTATTCAATTACTAAACATGGACTGATGTTGTAATTTAGGAAGTTAAAATGTAAAAAATTACTAAAGAAGTTTTATTAGTCATCTACATTAACTATATTACACATTTTACATGCAGGTAGAGACAATTCCTCTTCACTAAGTGCAGCTTAGCAAAACCAGAAGGTTGTTCATGCATGGTGTAAATAGTGCTTCAGTTTGTAGTGAAAGGGAAATGTAACTCTTGACTTATGGAAAAGAAATCCCCCAACTATGTTATCCTTTCATATTTACTTTTTAAAATAAGCATAAGGGAAGGTTTCTTGACACAATTTGCTTACTATATTTAACTTATATCTTTAAAATAAAATTTAAAAAAGGTTTAATTTTTAAGTCCTGCTCTTTTTGTTCTTTTGAGAGCTGTGTGTACTCAAAACCACAGTCATCTTAAATGCTGTGTAAAATTAAAACATTTAATTGCAAATTCAAATTATCCAAATGATTTCCCTGAGAAATTGTGATGATTTCTTTACTTAAAAAGCCTTTGCTGAAAAACATCTAAAGACCCGTAACTGTTCTTTTCAGCAGTGCAACTACAGCAACAATATAGCAAGTCAGGGAAAATCACCTACGGTACATCAATCTGCAGTACAAAAAAGCAAACCTGAGTGAGCTCAGGGCTCTCTGAGTCTCACAGTTCAAACAGCCTTATGTCTTTCTCTTTTCAGACGTTCCTGTCTTCACCAAATTTAGTACCACTATCAATTCTATGGTCATTTAGCAAATATATTTTCATTTGGGATTAAGTTCTTTATTTTTAAAGCAAGGACTTATTTTTTCAAAATTTTGGCCTGCCACACAGTACTCTTGTCTCGCACACGCGCGCGCGCGCACACACACACACACACACACACACACGGTGTTTTCTGAGTAAGCTTCAGGTCATGCTTGGTCTCATAAGTGTTTGGATTGGTTGCTAGAAGCAGGTCATCAGCTTTTATGTGTTAAAGATACCATGGCACTAGTAATAATGAATCAAGTATTAACTTGAATTTTTAAAATAAAAATTGTCACTTGTTTTCTTTCAGAACATGTTAAGTGTGTTTTCTCTTTCTGTTGAGGTACAAGTAAATACTACAATTCTAATATTTATGAAATAGTTGTTTAAAGAAACCTACAAGACATTTACTATGCATGATGGTTTCTGATTCTTAATGATCCCCAATTCCATAAAATATCTCATCTGTGATGTGATCTAATGCAAACACACCAGTCTCTCTAGACAGAGGTATTTGTTCTGCCCTCTCACTTCCAGCGTGGTTGGTCCCTGCCCTCTGTTTGTTCACTCTCACAACATCCTTACTCTTGCAACAAATACTTCCCAAGTTAGTTATCAGGGTATTGTGGGTAAAACAGGCATGCATAACCCTGCTGTCAGAGTAGCTGCAGTCTAGAGGGTTGGTTGCTTGTACACCTGAGGCTCAAACAAGAAGAGTCGGAGAAGGCTTCCTGGCAGAGCTAAATTCTAAGGTGCAACTGAGGAAGTTTGCTCTGGTTCAATATGGTGTGAGGGAAAGACAGGACAGTGGAGGTGGTGAGAGATTAAGCTGGAGAATAAGGTTGTCTTGGTTACTTTTCTCTCGTTGCTGAGACAAAAGACCTGATGCCCAAAATTAAGGAAGGAAAGGTTTATTTAGCTCACAGTTTGTGGAGGTTTCAGTCCCTACTGGCCTGGCTCCAAGGCAGAGTGGCACATGGCAGAGGACATTAGTTCATAGCAGCGGAAAACAGCAAAAGCAACAAGAGCAAAAGCGGGGAGCAGAAGCAAGCCTCTTTCCCTCCCTTATATCGTATGCAAACTACCCACCCCAGGGCAGGTGTGGCACACACACCCATAATCGTAGCACTGGACCATGGATCAATCATAAACTCTAGAAGCCCGCCCCATGACTGCATGAGATTTGGGGGGACATCCAGGCATCAACCACAACAGAGGTAGAACCAAGTTACACATGGACATCGTACTCTGATGAAGTAGAGGTTTTTGCTTTCTATGGCTTCAGTTATCTGTGCCCAATTATGGTAGCAATATTAAGTGGAAAATTCCAAAAATTAAAAAACTCATAAATTTTAAGCTATATGCCACTCTGAGCAGCACAATGAAGCCACACTCTGCCCTGTTTTCTCCTGAGTGGGATGTGAAGCACCCTTTGCTCAGTGTGTCCTTGCTGTGCACAAGACCTGCTTGTGATCACTTCAAATCACATCACCGTGGTTACCGCTTTCATTGCTGTGACATCCCAGTGCTTATGTTCACGTGAAACTTACCATTAATCTGGGGATTAATAATGTTCCCAAGTATTAGAGTGTGTTGCTGTAATTGTTCTATTTTATTATCATTTATTGTAGTTAAACTCTTAGTACACATAATCTATAAATTAAATATATCATAAGTATGAATTTCTGTATAAAACAGTGTACAGTTTGGTAGCATGTATGATTTCAGGAATTTACTGGGAGCCTTGGAATATATGCTCAGAGCATAAGGGGGGATTTATACATGTTATGCAAGATGTAGCTAAGACATGTTTAAAATTATGAAATCACGAGATTAGGTTTGCCTTTTAGAAATATTACTACAGCCAAAATGAGGAAATGAATTGGACAAGAACCAGCCTGCAAGGAAAAAAGTGATTCAGACATCTGGCAGTAGAAGACTTAGACAAGATGTTCTAGGATTTAGGATTAATTTCCCAATTTTTATTTTCTATTATAAGCAAAAATAAATTTTTATAACAAAATACTAAGAAGATAACAGTAGTTATTGCACTATGTATTACTATCTTCAAATTATTTACTCAGGGCCAGACATAAAACCAAACATTCTTACAAAAAGGAATGAATAGGTAACACAAACATTTTTTCAACAAAGTAATATCAACTATTAGTATAAATGAAACAAATTAGTATATATGGAGTTAGCGTTATTGTGTTCCATAATTCATCATTGAAAGACTTCTAGAGAAACAAATGAAGGTAAAATTCTCTCTCTCTCTCTCTCTCTCTCTCTCTCTCTCTCTCTCTCTGTCTCTCTCTCAATGAAGTAGAATTAAAGCAGATAAAATCATCAAGAATTGCCAGATGTTGAAAGCCCAGAGATATAGCTCAGTGGCACAAACACCTGCCTGACAAGCACAAAGTCCTTAGTCCAATTCCTTGTACCAACAGAAAAGAAAAAGAATTTGTAGATTTCTAAATGAAACAGCTTAGTGGTGGTGATGCCTTTTATTAAGAAATAGAAGCTATGCTGAGTAAGATTTAGTATGCTCACCTTAAGATATACAGAAATAGCAGTAAAGGATATCAGGAAAAAAGTGACCTGCAGATGACTGTAGAAGTGTGTCTGGTCCTTGTAGGGTCTTCCTCCCATGCCTGACTTAAACAGGGATAGTATCTGTAGTTCAATACTCAAGACCATGTGGGAAATTAGGACTTTATGCATATTAATACAATGTTTTAGAGGACTAAATTGCAGCATCTCTAAAATTTAGCCACCTCATTACTGAGAAACTGCTTGTAGCAATTTATCAAGGAGAAATATACATTTTCAGAGATATATAAATAAAGATGTATCTTGCAAATATAAGTGGTTATAACAAAAAGTTAGAAATAATCTAAGTGAGTAGCAGGAACATATTGGTAAATTACTTACATTCAATTAATAAAATTCTGCCCAGATTTTAGGAAAAAATAAGCTTTACATGCCCTGAATTGAGAAGCTGTCAAAATATTTTAAAGCAGAAGTATATCTACATATTACTAACATCGTTTTTATATGTCTTACATAAATAGTAACAACTATCAGAAGTCCTCCCCATGTGCCAATAGAGTAATAAATGCTTGATGCACAATTTTCAGAATAATCTTCTAGAATAAACAGTAGTATTTCTACTTTACAAGGAGTAGAAGGGAGGTAGAGAAGGACAAGATGATCTGACTAACATCATAAAGCAAGCGTGAGTCCCAGAATTGAAATCCAGGCCCATGACGAAGTCCATGAACTTTCTGGGGTGAAACGTTCTGCTTGGCCCAGAATGAAGGCTGGAAAAATTAAATGGAGTGTTAGAAAAGTCAAGACTATTATACTGTCATGACTAGAATTTGTGAACTAGGAATGGCAACTATTATAAGCTTAAACAATTTGACACTCCTAGAAGAAATCTTTTAGCAAAGTATATTAAACTGCTCAGATCAGTTTATTGTGGAAAAGAGAGTTGGAAACGGTGACTTCCATCTATACTTGGTGTTCTTTTTTTTTTTTTTTGAATTTGTATGCTACAAGTAAGTAGCATCTTTGTCTACAACTAAAAGAAAGAAAAAAGAAGAAAGCTTCATTATAAATTCTTTAGGCTCATGTGCAATTTAGCAAAACTCCTTCCAGTAAGTTGCACCACATTGGGCTGGGGATATAGCTCAGTGGTGCAGCACCCACCTGGCAAGTGCAAGGTCCTGAGTTCAACTCTGGGTACACACTCCCAGAAAAGTTGTACCTCGCTTAATTCAATGCTTTGCAAGCTTCAGTTTCACTCTGTACAAGATGACCAAGTCTCATGAGGTTATTCAATTAAAAAATTTATTTCCCTATCGCAAGCTAGGAATGAGAGATACACTTCCATTTCTTCTTGAAGATATGGTGTTGATACAAGGAGCTGTACACAAGGAAGCCCTCTTGGAGAGGAAAAGCGTGGTTCACAGATTTGGCAGACCTCATTACTGTTTGCTAAAATAAGAACGAAACTCGAAGCTGCAAGTGGCCGATGGGGAGCCAACTCTCAGGAGGAAGAAAATACATCCCCAAGGAATCAAATTATAATCAACACAAAAAATTAAATTGCCATCTCCTTCAAAATGTCATACCATTAGGAGTTGGATATGGTTCAAAAGAGAGAGGGAAAGAAAAAAAATATCAGGGGTTTTTAACTTTTTTTTTCCACTATGACTATGTGATTTAATTATACCAGTTTAAAAAATGTTATTGCAAAAAATGTTCTTTGTGAAAGGAAAATAAACCCTGTATTTGAAAGGCACTGTGAGACCTATTTTAGCTATTGCCTCTGAGACTGATGCTGTTAAATAGCTTAGTTGTGGTATATTGGACATGACTTCCAAACAGACACAACAAATAACTTGCTTTAAAAAGAAACAGCATTGTGTTTATACTATATAAGATACACTTTTCAAGAATTAGTTACATGGGCAGGGCTGCAATTTTGAATCAATAATAGAAATAAAATACACTTATAGATAATATGTGCAAAAATGCCCAGGTGTGGTGGCACACGCCTGTAATCCCAGCACTCAGAAGGCTGAGGCAGGAGGATTGTTGTCAGTTTGAGACTAGCCTGGGCTACAAAGTAAGCTCAAGGTCAGCTTGCACTGTATAGAGAGGTGTGCAAAAATGACTGAAAGAGGAGTATTATGCTGGGCAGAAAGATTCAGGATGCTTTTAATTTCTCCCTACATTTCTATAGAGTCCTACAAATATCTTTTTTGTGAAATTTGAAATGTATCAGTAAAAGCATTAAAATGTTTATTCAATGATCAAAATATTACTGTTTAAAATATAAATGACAAAACCTACAAAATACTAAGCAGAATGAGGATCTCAGGCTCCAAGTGGCTCTGTCAATGAATTACAAGGCAACATGCTCAATGTGTGACATTAGATCAAGCTAGAGACAGAAAAAGACCTTGAATTGGGGGGAAAAACTATGACTCCTGTCCTAATCAAATCACATCTCCAGTTGAATGCTACTTTCCTCTTATTCAATGAAAAGTGATAAGAAAAATTATATCTGTGCAGGGAAGTGAAATGTTTCAAGGCAAGTATTTTTGCTACTGACTGGTCTGCTCATCTATACTACAAAAGGCATAGGAAAGAAGTTGGAAAAGCTTCTGAACATTTTTCTTAGACATCCTAGTTTTATATCACTAACTAAAAATATTCATTTATATTTTATCTCCATCAGGTTACCCAGTGGTTAGTGCTTCTGTCTGAAAAATTCATTTCATGGGCTGGGGAATTTCAAAAGTAGCAGTAGAAGTTTTGCATCAAATTCCCTTGTTCTGGATTATTCCATATCCGTTACATTGTAGGCTACAAGCAGTTTATTTCTCTGAGGCGATTTCCTCCTTTTACACAAGAAGCCTCCTATTAATAAAGAGAATGAGGGAATAATCTACTTGTATTTGGTTCCAGGTTTTTTCCCCATGAGTATATTCACTGAGCCCATGGAAGGTAAGACTTGTGTAACCCTTTGTGTAACTGTCTGCTGTGTTCTCAATTCTTGAATTTCCCATAATCACCAAGGTGATGATATTGCAAGATAGGACTTTCATTGAGGAGGTGATTAGGTCAGGAATGTTTTACCCTCTTGAATGAGGTTAATGTTCCTACGGATTCACAGCAATGCCTTGTCCTTCCACTATATGCAAAAGAACTCTTCACCACACACTCAGTCTGCTAGCATTTTACTCTTGGATTTTCTAGCCTCCAGAACTATAAGCAATAAAAACTGTGTTGTTTATAAATGACCTAGCTAAAGTATGTTGCTACAGCAGCAGGGACAGATTAAAACATTGTTTTATTTTCTGCATAAAAGTCCCTCAATTTCTAGAACGACCCACAATTTTTGTAGCTTTAAGTACAGCCTAAAACATTACTACTGGCAGAATTTTAGTTCATCTTTCTTAAGACTAAATTTCTTCCACTTTAGCTTGAAATTGTGGGGCAACTAATATTGGTTATGGGATCTGAAAGGTAGTAGTGGGATACCAGGGTCATGCCAGGCATTTAATCCTGAAATCATTTGCTGACATTGGATCTCAGTTTATTCCAATGTAGTACACTGCAAGTAATTAAAATACTTATAGGGAGTTAACACCTCTCTCAATTGACCTTTTTCCTTCTTTACAAAGACTCCAGGAAGTGCTTTCATCTTAATGGAAAGGTTATGCTTTCAGGTCATGATGCCACTTAGTGAAAGTCCTGGCTGAATCTGGCGTTCTGGATGGAATTCGCATGAGCAAAAAGAGAAATATATATGTGATAGAGAGAACTTCTCCTTTCTTTTCAACAATGCTGAAAGAATGTGATTATATCTCTAACCTCTTACTCATAGCATCTAGATACCTCATCGACCTCCAGAACAAGTAGATGTCTGCTGTCACAATTCATGGGTTGTAAATCACCTAATTTTAGTTCTTTGAAAAATATATGTGACTAGGATTTTGTTTCTCCTATAAAGGTCTCCAGTTTGTAGCATGAAAACCCCTGCAGTATGTTTGATTTTGTTCCCAAGGCCCAAGTTATGACAGATCAAATTTCTTACAGCTTTCTTTTTGTACTTCATTTCATTTTGTAGCTGCCTAATAAGTATGTTTTAGAATCTCTAAGCAAAAATTGCCAGTGAGTTAAAATAGTTTTCCTCTGTACTTCAACAAATATTTTTTTCTGAAGACTTTCTTTCTTCCTAATAGAAGCAAGTGAGGTTCTGTATGGTTTTCAAGTCAAATTCATCTGTGTACCTGGTATGGCTTGTTCCTAGATACCCTCTCAAATGCTCATGCACTCATGGTGTGTGATAATTGGATTAAGGGTGTGTGGTATTGGATTAATCTCCTAATTTGTTTAGCGTAGCTCAGGGTGTGTCCAGATGGATTTATAGAAAAGAGAGGTACCATCCTCCATGTGGGTGGTGCCAACCAATAGGCTTGTAGCTTGGATGAAAAATAAAGTGACAGAAAGAAGCAAGCTCACTGCTCGTTCCGTCTGACCTGCACTGCCATGGACTGCTTCTCATATGTCCTGCTGCCCTGCCTTGGAGCCAGCTGACTATGAACTGAATCCTCCATAAACTATTACCTGAAATAGACCCATTCTCCTTTAACTTTGTGTGTTGGTTATTTTCTCTCAGCAACACAAAAAGTAACAGAGATTCCCATTCCTCTTTCTACTGTCCACACACTGGACTGGTGAGCCCACAGCAGTATGGATGCACACTGGAATCATCTGGGGAGCTTTTAAAATACCAGTGCCTGGGTTCCCTTTCCAAACACTATGCTGTGATTTATCTGGGGTCATACAGTACTGTGAGTAAAATGTTTACTCTAAAAGTGACTTAACTGCAGACAATGTTCAGAACCTCTGATTTACTGTATATATTATTGATATCACTATTTTTCTGAATCTTTTGGAAATATTCTCTCCTCTTATAGTTGCTCATTTCCAGAGACTATTCATACTTGACTTATATGTGAATTCCTGTATCTATGGAACTTGATCTATCTGGTGCACAAAGTGCTCTGTAGGGCACTGTGGAAGATCCAAATTTCAAAACCATCATCTCTTACTCAACAAGAACAGGGCCAGTTATGAAAGTATGGGGCAAAGGAAAACATAATTCACCATGACTGGAATCTGGTAAGGCTATTATGGAAATAAAAATAAGGGGGAAAGGTAAGCCATCTTGAGAAATAAAGAAGGTTTAATGATGATGATTGAATCAGGAAAGACTATTTGTAAAATTTTGAACTGGATTATGCAGATGGTTTTGAAAGAAAAAAAATGGTAGGCAGATGAGGAGAACAGGAGAGTTTCTCATGAAATGCAGCAGAACAAGGAGAGGCCTCGTGGTGGAAATGTGCCACATTCATTAGGAAATAGCTCCATAGCATGGAAGAAGTAACCGTGGTAGAGGTGGACAATGAAGGCAGAAGGCTGAGAAATCACAGGGGCCTTCAGTATTT
The DNA here is from genome assembly GCA_004027595.1 of Dinomys branickii. Lineage (NCBI taxonomy): Eukaryota > Metazoa > Chordata > Mammalia > Rodentia > Dinomyidae > Dinomys > Dinomys branickii. The sequence continues at coordinate 132,720 of PVLD010002691.1, read as the reverse complement.
GCAGACAAGCACAGGCTCCTTCAGAATCTCTGAGTAAAGAAATAATGCACTCAGGTATTTGTGCTTTTTAAAGATCCACCTTGGCTATGACCTTGAAATTTTTAACAGTACATTTATACATGATATGACTTGCATTATAGAATACTACAAGAAAGATTCTTCTTATGCTAAATACACCTTTTGATTATGTGCCCAATGTATTCATCAAGACCTAGATCACTAAGGAACAGGGACAAAAATCGTATCTGTTTTCAGGTGATAACGTATTTCTTTGGCTTAGGAGAGAAGAAAATAAACGGAGATGGAATAGTACACTGACAGTGCTGGTTTCCAAAAAAAAATGTGGCCTAAAAGATGACTGTTCTTGGAGAGCAGCAGGTATTTCAAAAGAAGAAACAAAGAAAATTTCCTTCACTTAAGGTGATTCTCTTCATTGCAAAATGAATTATTTACTTTAAAATCCAAGATACTACCTTTTTAGTAAGTTTACTTCTCTATATTGGCTTCAACTGACAAATGCAAAACATGTCACTTAAACCATTTGTGGAAAGAAATATTAGCATGGTGTGATATTTGTTCAGAAATTAGTTCTCCCTTAGGATAGCTCTTAGTAGAAGGCCAATATGAAATTCACCTGTATGAAATTCCCCTCTGCAAACCATATTTAACCCATATACTTCCCTATCAAGTCATGGTAAGTTAGTTTTAAAATATTTTGTAGCATTTTACAAGTAATACACAAAGCAATTGGACCTATAACACACACTAGAAAACCTACTGCAAATCAGTATTTACAAGCACTAATTATACTTTTCTCTTACTTTTAACATAAATCCTAGATCTGTGAGTGTGGGTGTGTTTTCATGTAACATTACAATGAGCGATGGAAAAAGTGAAGAATTCAGATATTTACACATATATTAAATTTCAGAAACATTAGTGTACAGTTACATGACTCAACACTCTTCTTTGCCAGTAGCATATCATGCTACTTTATACACATATGATTACACTCCTTGTCTCACCTAAAATACCAATGCTTTGTGTTCAAGTCAATTCTAGGTGCCCTGCATATAAATTTTAGTCTTCTAATTATATTATCCATGTTAAAATTTGATTGAAAAAGAAAATAAAAATAATTAAGTGAATGCTCAAGGTAAAGACTTCCAGTTGCAGACAAGTAGGACTAATCTACTTTACTTATGCTGATCACAAGAAAACACTTCACACTGACTATAAAACTCATGTCAAACGACTCTAAGAGGTGAAACAAGCAGGTAGGCTGGCCAGGGGCCTGATGACCTAATGACATGACAATGAGGTCCATGTTTATTTGTCTTCTTGCCTCATTCCAGAGAAGCCCTCACTGCAGTAAAATGTCAACATCAACAACAACCAAACACCCAAAACCAGGTGCGATAGATGCTCAGAATGCCAGCAATCTTTGAGACTGAAACTGAAGTGTGAGTTGAAGCCAAGCATGCACTATGCAGTGTGTTAGAGAGACCCTACACTGGTATTGAAAAACAACAGGAGGACAAGTGATGTAGCTCAGTGTGGAGTCCCTGGGTTCAATTCCTGGTAACACACACACACACACACACACACACACACACACACACACACACACAACCAAAAAAACAAAGGACTTGGAAAAGATAACTGGAACCTAGATCTTTTAATCAGATCTGTCTGTTCTGGGGATGAGGACTACAAAAAGCTCACGCACCTCCCTTACTCAGAGTGTGATACATAGGCATGCCAGTGAGAAACATTTATCCCCAGTAGAGTCCACACAACCTATCTTCTACTCCCACTCCCACTTCAGGTGAGAGAAAGAAGCCCTCCCTGGCAGTGCCTGTGGCTTAAACTGACTGTGATCTCCAGGACGTACACTTTCTCTTCCTGGCAGAGATTATCAGGGGAACTCTCATTTCTACTTACCACCACAGGAAGGCAACAGGAACATTTTCTAGAGCAGAAAGTTTTGGTAAAAGGGTATGAATATTAAGAGGTAGCTGAGAGTTACTGTGTGATGGAGGAAAAATTCTATGATGACTATGATAATGATAATCTACACATGTCATATAATTTCTTAGAAATGTATACCTTCACCACAAAAACAAAAACTAGGGAGAAATGCAAATAAGAAGTGTAGTTGAGTTAATAGTATTGTTCCAGTTCAATACTTTGAGGAAAAAGAGAAAGAAAAACAATATATATGTGTGTATGTAATTCATATATTTATATGATAGCTTGTCAGTTTAATTCTAACTTACTTTAAATGTTTTCCTCCTGAATATCTGGGCAACAAAAAGCAAATATTATACATGGCACATGTGATCAAACGTTAAAAAGTTTTGCCTTTTCTGCTTAAATAGATTTTCTAAAATAATTATTAAGCCAACTATGACTGAGAATGACTCTTTTCTCCTGACTCTCAAAATTTAGGATAAACTGTCTGACTAAATTTGCATGTCTGTATATGGGTCCATACATCTACAATTCGAAGATATCAATGGATAAAGCAACAACTACTGTTGAGACCATATCACCTTGTCTATAGATTAGTTGTGATTGTACTATTTTCTATGATAATGGGTGTCTGTTTGTCAATATGTTTTTGTACTTTTACGTTTCTAAAATTAAAAAAAAAAAAAAATTTAGGTTCTTAATCTAAAAAGAGCAACTATTTGGAAATGGCAGTTGTGTCATACACAGATAAGGTTCTTTATGGTTTGCACTGAGAGTACTGTAGCCAGAGAACAGCACAGGGAAAGGTCTTCTGGACAGGGGTAGAGTTGGGGTGAAGTACAGATGCCAGACTGTGCAAGGCAACACGAGTGCCAAAAACTGCAAACAGAGGAAGGGAATAACAGAATTATTTGCAGCCATAATGCTTTGGGTTTTGTGCATGCCTCTTCCCCCAGGAATAGAAAGTTTTCTCATCACTTAATGGACAGTGCTTTGTATTGATACTCCTTTGTAAATGGCACAGTTAAAAGATGAAACAGTTATGCGGCCTCCCTCAGGCTACACTGGAGATCACTAGTAGGGTCTGAGCTGTAACACAGGACCGACACTTTGCATTCAGTGTCTGTATCTTCATAGTTAAATTGGTAAGAAGCTAAACTCTGAACACTAGTCCTCAAGTGAGCAACAACTGCTTCTAGAACATCACCTCATAGCGTGGCTTTCAGCACAGGCTTCTACCAGCCCAGTACTGCTCAATACACGTCCTGTTTAGGGAGCTTTGTTTACTCTAGTTTCTTCTCAAGTAGTTCAGAGGAACTGAATAACTTTAAGTTACCTAGTGGCTTACAGACAGCAAGAACTATTCATTACGCTGGACCAACCAAGGTTCTCTATCCTAACCTTGGCTACAGAGTTGTTCAAGCAGAAGATAATACCATTAAGACAATAGGCATTTCCTTTGAGCTTTTACTTACTTTCTTCTCTCTGTTTCAAATCTATGGAGCAGTTTCCGAAGACCACCGTTCTTAAATCCCTGAACATGAGCAGCTGGGGCTCCCACCGTGATGACATCATACAGAGCGTCTGGAACAGGAACGGACAAGGTGATGAACACTTTGCAAACATTATCTCCCTCACGCTGTTCACACTGAAGCACACATCCTGTGGGAAGCTGGAGAAATCATTCTGTTTCAATTGGTAAGAATAATTGCTAAGTCTCATCTCTAGGGGGTAAGAGGAGCTAATCGATCTTCCTAAAAGCTACCTGTGTACCTCAACAACTTATAATATTTCCCAGATTTATGACTACATCTTAATTATACGCCACAGTGTAGAACAGTATGCTTTCCCAGCCGTCTCTCTGAGATAACATGTTAATTGGTCTTTTGTGTATTTTACTTTATTGAGTTTTGCATCGTTTAATTTGCAATCATATTGAAATTTAACAGTAATGAACAATCCTTCAATCAGGTTTTACAGAGAGAAGAACCAAAATAATGCATTTTGGCTGAAGGGCAGAACAATACCAGGGCATTTAAAAAAAATCTACGTAAGTCATTTCCTTCTTGTGTGTAAGTCATTTCCTGCTTCTGTCTTACACAATTTGAAATGCATACTTGTGAATTTCTTAGTAGGGCCTGGGAAAAATGCACAAAATGTCTCTTAATTTATCTTCCAGTCAGATACTTTGTTGTTATAATAAAACACCCATACATTTAAATTGAAATGCAATCTTTTGATCTTAAAAGCCATCAGGTTTCATACATATTAGCTTTATGATTCAAAACATGTCATCATTTTTACATTCTAATGAAAAGTATCCCCAGAAGGAGGAAGACAGAGTGAATGCCCTCTTGTTAAACTATGTTTTATTTGAGAAACCTAATTTCATAGTAGATCTTTTACAAATTGATTTTGGTATTGACATACTGGTTGTTTTCCTGAATCTCATTTCCCAAGAAAACACGAATTATTTTGTTAGCCTCAGGTAAACACCATATCTTTTTCAGAGTTGTTCAATCCAGATATATTTAAATAATCTTTGTTTAAAACACAACAAAACAAAATGACATGTTTTTATGAAAGACTTCAGCAGCATGCCAAACACTCAAGCTCAGAAGAAACACAGTACTCCCCAAATCAACCCATAACTAGGGCATATGGTAAATAATTAATTAATAGATCTCTATGATAGTAATCTTTCCCCATTTAAAAATTATTAATAAGCTAGAAGTCACCTTTTTAAATGACAGCAGAATATGATTTATAAGAGATTTAAATATTTCCTAATCCAGTCTATAGCTAAGAAAAGGGTTTCACAGTGACTTTGGAATAGAGACTGCACAAGTGTATCTGCTCTACTTATGGAAAGGCACGTGTATAGCTCCAAGTGTCATGAGGCCACCCCAAAGTTACAATGGTAAATTCTAGTCGATCTTTAAGTATCTCATAAGAAGTTTATGGTCCATGAGAAGTTAACCACTCTCCATTTTCTCCATAGCACCAAAGTCCTTACACCTAGTTCCTTTCACTTTTCATCAGGGAGGGAGACCAGTGTCCTGAGGGTTATTTACACCAGTAACTAAAGCCTGAGCCCCTTGACCTGGATCCCAGCTCTACCACTTACAAGTTGTGTGATATTGAGAAAAATCTTTAACTTTGGTACATCTTACTTAACTCAGCTACAAAAATGGAGTAGAAAGTACAGAAGCTAAAAGTGTCATTATTCAGTAATTGTATTATTTTCTCCATAAGAAATAATCTCACCACAGAAGGCAATTTGTAACTTTTACTCATCTCCCCACTTATAAATATGGGGAGATGTCTCAAGACAGACATTTCAGTTTGAAAGGGAAAATGATACCAGGGTGTAGTCTTCTGAATAGAATCAATTTCTGTGTTAATTTAAATTAAGTGCAAAATGACAAATCATCATGACACTGCAAATGGTCTGTAGCATTTGTGTCAAAACCTGGGTGACCAGAAACACCAAAACTATACAGAAGGGATCAAAACTACCTCTCAATCTTAAAAACAAAAGAGATCTTGACATTTAACAAGGAAGAACCTCGAGGATACTGTGTTAAGTGAAATAAGCTTGTCAGAGAAAGATAAATACATATGCATTTATTATGTATGAGGTATATAAAATGGTCAGGCTCACAGAATGAGAGAATATAATAGTGACAGTAAAGGTGAGAGGAAGTGGGAAATGCGAATCCTATTAAAAGGTCATAAAGTTTTAGTTATGCAAGATGAACAAACTCTACAGGGCTGTTGTACAGCGATATTTATTACACACTCAGAGTTATGCTAGGATGACAGATCTTATGCTAAGCCTTCTTAAGATGATGCAACAATAGCAAGACCTAAAGAGACATAGGGAAGTTTTCAGAGGAGATGGATCTCTCTATTACCTTGACTGTTGTCATGAGTTCATGGCTCCATGCCTATGTCAAACTTGTCAACTGCATACATTAACTGTACATAATTTCTGTTTAGCAAGTTCACATAATATTATGGCTCATATCCAGTTGCCCCCTCAAAATCTTATGTGATCATAGGTGGGGCATTTCAGAAGTGTGTGAATCTAGGTTGTGTGATGCTTGGATCAAGTATGTGAGGCTGGGATTTATTTATGGTTCAATGCTAGGACTAAGGGAAGGTAGCCTGGATAAAATATTAGAGATAGAAAGAGGGATGTGGTTGGTCATTGCTTGTTGCTTGTCACTGGCTGCTCACTGCCTTCTGCCTGCCCTGCTTTGCTATGGCCTCTCTCTCCTCCGCAATTCCCCTCTGCCATGCCACTTTGCCTTGGAGCCAACCAACTCTGAGTTGAAACTCTGAGCTATATCAACCTTTCCTTTTTTATCTTTAGGTGTTGGATACTTTGTCTCAGCAACAAGAAAAGTAGCTGAGACACATAAATACAGTTGTTTTTAAAAATATAGACAGATAGATAGACAGACAGATCCCTCTAAGTCAAAACTAAATGCATTCTTAACTCAATTTCCAGAAACTGCCTATAGTTCCTTTCTGAGATTCAAAGAAGCCTGTGAGCTCTCCAGCACAACAGAACAAGAAGGGAAAGAGGAAGGCAGGCCATCTGAAAAGGACCAAACAGACTCTTCACCAGTGTGGGTTTTAAAACCTTCATTTTGCTAGACATGTCTGCAAACATGCCGCTGGCGCTCCTTGCAGCGCCTTGTAAGAGGGCCATGCAAATGAGATGCCTGCCACACAGGTACTGTTAGCTTCATGGTGACTCCACATCTTCAAGTCACCCATCTTCAAAGCTACTTTCTAGGAACAGAAGCTTTCTCTTTTCATCTGTTTTACTGAACTCTAATTCCTCTATGAAGGAAACAAGAGACTCTAAAATAGCAGGAAAAGGAAGAGAAAGAAGTGGCTTGGATTATCTTTCCTGATCAGAAAAGCTGATCATTTTTAAATCCAAAGGAAGTAGTCTGCGTTTCTTGAAACCGTCTATGATAAAACTCTTAAAGTTGCCAACAAGCTTTTTGTGAATTCTGTTCCAAGTTTTACTTTTTTTCTTCTCTATTTTCTATTTATTAACTTGTCCCATTTTTGGTTTGATGTATGATATTTTCACTGCAGCCTCTAGAAATCTCCAGCCTTGGGTAGTTCTGGCTTCTTTCAAACGAAGTAATCTAATGTGTAACAACTAGCCTACCAAGTAGGGCTGGTTTTCTTGTCCCCAGTTGGCTCTTCCTGCCTTGCTCCTTGTGCCCAGTGCAGATAATGGCCGCGGGGGAGTCTTCGAGTCGCCTGCAGTTCTCCTGTCTCCTCATCATTACAACCCTACTTCCAAAATCTTCATTCTTGTATGTCTTGATGATTTTTACCTCACCGCTGACTTAGCTTTATTTCTTGCCAAGTTTACACCTTCTACTTCAGTATTAGCCTCTGTAGGCCCACAAGGTGCACGTGCATTTCTTACGGACTGCCAGTCAGTCGCTCCCCTATGATGGGAGAGTCATTACGTTAATCTAGCTATAAATTTCAAATATTGGTAGAAGGATATTCAGAAATCTCAACACCATACACAGGACATACAGGATCATACACCAGTTCTTCCTTGGTTGGGTCGTTTGGCATTTTCATAAGTTCCAAGAAAGTGGAAGTTATTATAATCACATTCAAGAGTGTATCCTTCGTGCTTGGCACATAGGAGACAGTCATCAATTATTGGAAGACTGTTACCTGATTACAGTGAAATTTTTATAACTTTTGAATATTACATGTACTTTCAAATATTTACATTTTTGCCCCTAATCTCTCTATCTTAGCTCAGTGCCGTGAGGCATCCATTTCAGTGCTAGAGCAGGAAATATATGCACACCCACTAATGCAAACACACTTCTATGTTCATTTCTCTATCCACACTGGCAAGAGCATAAAAAATGTGAGCACATATGCATACACCTGACTTCAGTCCGTCACCACAGGATTCACTGCAGCTTTTCTTTTTATTTATTTGTAACTTCTTTCTCTGGCATTAAGAACCTTGACCCATTACCAACATATTTACATATTTTGTCAGACAGCCCTATGGAAAAATAACCTCCCTATGTGCACATACTCCTGCAAGAAAAATTACCAAAAAAACCCCCCAAGTTTTTATTCTTCCTGTATTTAGTCTTATATCAGTTGTCGTTTATCGTTTGCAAGCATTTTAGCAACACAATAAAACTAAAATAAAAATAAAAGACAGATAAAAGATATGAAATTCTAGGGCAGATTTACAGACTAAATAAGCGGCAAAACAAACAGGATTTGATAAAAAATGGTGTAGTTGTATGTTCCTAGTGGTGAAAATGCCAGAAACCAAAAAACAGGAGAAAAGTTCCTGAAACCTTGTTCACTTTAAACTTCATGGAAGAAATTTCGGAGCAGAGTACAGCACCTTATCTAAAATCTAAAATGGCATCTATCTCATTTCCCCACTTCCCAGGACAAACATATCTCATTAATACCGAGAAGACTTCTCTACACTTAGTTTATATCTGGATGTTGAAGAGGCAAACACAGGTCCCTCTTGGGGCTTTCACTTTCCGTGTTACATTTAGATCCAGTCCATCTGGGCAGAACCTCCCCCACATAAAAGCTGGGATCTTTGTGTGCATATTTTGTAGTAATTCAAAGCATTTGAGTTTTAATAGCTTCTCTAGGTGTCATGTCTTCAAGATACTGCTCTGAAGTTCTAAATTTTTAACTTCATAGCGAAAGAGTGAGTCCAAAGGAAACAACTGTGAAAGCAGAGAATGTTCCTAATAATTACACAAGTTTAAGCCAAAGAAAACAGCTTTGCTCTCCAGATATTTGTCGATTAACTTTGTCACAGGACCTGAAAGAAGAATACACTGTGTATTGCTGTGTAATAATTTGTATCAAAAAGAAAAAGAGTTGTCACATTTAAAAGGGATCACTACTGACTGAGGGAGGGGTGGTACTGAGTACCGAATGGAGGGCCCCATAATTTCTAGGAAAATGTATTTCACCCTTAGCTCTAACATTTTTTTAGACCCAAACCTTTCTACAGAAATAACAAGTTTATCACCTTAGGAAGTCCATATTTTGCAAGTCATTTTATAATTTTAGTTACTAACATTTAAACTTAGGATAGGTAGGTGTATATCTTTGGCCTCTTTGGGCTTGAATTTCACTGGCATTTACTACAACAATAATAGATGGACCTCTTTGAGGGACTTATTCTCTTGTCCCTTTAGCTAATGACAAACGGCACACACTTAAAGTACCATTCCATCCTTAGCTCGGCAACTGTGCTCCCCTGCAGTCATTAACTACAGCTTTTTCCCCTAGATGAAAACAAACACACAGAATAGTAGGGAAACAAAATTATATTTCTAAGGCAATAATATGAAACTTTGAATTTATATTTTTAAAAAAAAAATCTCCCTTTATTCTATTTTAAATTATGCATCTTCATGATTTGAATAGCTCCTAGTTGTGTATATCAAAAGTGTTCAAACTTTGATACCATGAGACAATCATAAAGATCAAAGTGGGAATGTTTTACTGAAAATTTAAGTAAAACAGTTCAAAGGTTCTCTTGCCTTCCTTTAAAAAATATTGTGTCTTCTTTCTTTGACATTTTATGGTATCTCAAAAATTGTCTGTGAATATCCAGTGCAAAATATCCAGTGCCAAGGAGAAGTAGAATGTCTTTGAGTCTCTTCACCCTAAAGATATAAAGTTGGTTTGAGATTTTATAATTGAGTTCATTTGTAGCCTTTGAAAAGCCATTTAATAGTAGAAATGGGGTAATTGTATTTTTGCAAAACATCTCTTTGAAGTTATTTCAGTTGTAAAGTACCACTGAGGAAAAAATAATTGTAGACATACTGACCTCATATTACAAGGAAGAAGGATAATCCCTGACTTTAAAGTGCGTCGCAAAATCCCTTCGACAGGAATTGTAACATTTTAAGGATTTTAAAGAGAAATCCTTTTCAATAGAGTGTGGCAATCTGACATTATCCCCTGAGGAACTGAACGTAATAAAGCTCCACCCATGAGACGATATGCCCACACTCTTGAGGGAACTCTAATGCCCTCTACTTGCTCGCTCCCTCAGTGCAGCGATTAGAAGAGGAAGTTGCAGAGAGGTCCTTTGCCACCTGTTGAACTTGATTACAACCGCAGCTTTATATAGCAAATCGTTTTGCTTTATTTCCAAACATGTATTACTTAAAGCTCTTTCAGTGCAACACACAGATCCCTACTTGAAATACCTAAAAAGTAAGCAAACAAAAACCTCTGTGTGTGTGTGTGTGTGTGTGTGTGTGTGTGTGTGTGTGTACACTTGACAGGAATGTTTCATTTATGTAAACTCAGCAGGAATGGTAGGCTGTAAGCCTAAACCAAGAACGGGAAAGTCGTGACAATAACTGTCTCTTCTTCATTTTTGTGGTCTCTTTCCCTACTGTATCTCTGATTTTACTTTCTATGGCCTTTCCAGGCCAGTGCTGACTTCTCCAGAGCACAGTTAAGTTCATCAGCAGAAACTATCTCTGGACCCCTAAGGAATCCTAATAAAAACTCAACTGACAGAGCTTAAGTCGCCCATTCTCACTCTCTGTGCCCTTCACATATGCTCTGGGCCAAACTCTGATCGTCTGATCAGGTTTGTGTAACAGAATAGGCTCACAGTGTAAAAGCATGGCTCCATAGCTAATGAGTACACAACAACCAGACTTAAAGTTAGTTGTGCTATTAATAATGCAAAGTTCCATAAAAAGTTTTCATTTTATAAATTACAACAAATCTATTACAGTTACTGAGCAAGTAAACCTATTAGCTGTTAACGGCCACTAAACTCTTTCTTCTCAGTGAAAAAAAGCTTTAATTTGAATGTATCACATTTCATAGCAAAATATAATATTTTGGCCTTATATATCTACAACATACAGAATAATTAAATCAGACTATTATAAGAATCCATATTTTAGAATATTTGTAACTGATGTTCTATGAAAATGAAATTTATTAATTTGTATCCAAAGAACTTTTTTTTTCTATTGTCACTGCTGGATTAGATCCCAACTGTGAAGGATATTTTACTTGTTGCTTTTAATTTAGATATGAAGATGAAAATTAACTTAATTGGCCTGGAGACACCCAAAGTTATGTGGAGATTATTTCATTTGTCAGTATATGATATCATAACATGAGTTCTGCTCAGGTGCTTGTTTAAAGAACTAGTCTTTTATTGAGTGAATCTGTCTGGTATTACTTGCAAAGTTGCTTCTTTAAATGTGCCAGGCTTATCAATCAAATATGAGTAGATATAATTTACTAAGGGTAAGAATTTTTTTTAAAATGGACTACATAGACTATATCCAAATAACTTCTGAGTGAAATACCAAGGCTTAACCAATGTGGTATCATTAACTTGCAAAATGTTTTCTGCACTTCAGCTGAACATTCAAATTAGACACCAAGGATCTTAATAAATTTAGCTGCAATTCAAAACCTGCTCCATGTGTTACATAAACTAGTATAAAACTTGGTTTATTACTATCTACTACAACTTTCAATGTTTCTATTTTACAATTAAAAGAACTGACAATCAGAGAGTTCAAGTAACTTGGTGAAAGCCGAAGAAGTAGTAGGGCCTCCCAATTCCAGTGGACTTTTCAACCTCTGTTAAAATGTGTAGTGGAGGTCTAGTGTGCAAGTACTTGCTTTATCTTAAGTCCACTATCAAATGATACCTTCTAAATAATATTATACACATATTCTTTTTTTTTTTTTTTTTTTTTTCTCGGGACCGGGGATCGAACTCAGGGCCCTAGTGCTCAGCGGCAAGCACTTAGCCCACTGAGCTGTACCTCCAGCCCTATACACATATTCTTAGCCTGATAATATGTTTTGTGTGTGATGTCTACCTATACATGTAATCTATGTACATGTATTTACACTGAATTTATATGTTATACATGAATAGTTTGGGGGAAAATTCAGAATACTGTACAATTCAGTACATTTCTCATTAACACTCTTAGGATGACCAGTTCCTTGCTTCATTTCCTCCTTATATTTTCAAAGAGAACACTTAGTCTTTCTTTTAACAGCTTTGTCAAAAATCCTCTCATTTTTGGGTTGTTCCATAGATCTGTAACATTAAAATATGCACATATAATCAAGCTTAGCTCAAGTTCTCAGGGTTGGTCCTAGAACCATGTAACCAATGTCTTAATAGAGAAATTCAGCTGCAGATGCAGATACAGACAGAAGGAAGAGAAGATAAAGTTTTGGAGAGAATCACATGAAAATGGAGGACCAGTGAGATGCACCAAAAAGCCCAGGAAAGCCAGGGGTCTCCAGGAGCTAGCAGAAACCAGGGAGAGTCTAGGAAGGATTTCTGTACAAGCCCCAGTGGGAGCAGGGTATTCCTAATGTTTTGAATTCTGATCACCAGCCTCCAGCACTCTTAGACAATAAATTTTGATTAGTTAAGAGCCCCAAATTTTAGTATTTTGTTATAACATTGCTAGGAACTGATACACATAACAAAACAAACAAATTAGTATAAACCTTGTTTGCATTTCTGAATTTCTTTCTTTTAGTTCCCAGTTTCTGCTATTCAACTCAGAGCATCAGAAGCTAAGAATGTTGCTTTAATCCTACTTCACTATAGACTATTTTTCACATATCTTGGAAAACAACATGCTGTGTATGGTTCTTTCATTTTCCAGAGAGAAGTATGAAAGAAAAGGCTAATTTGATAATAACTGCTCCTTGTTTGGTGGAAGTATGTTAAAGACCATTATCAAATATTTGAACATACAATTCGATATGATTTCACAGCAATCAGGCACCCCAGTCTATTTAGCTGGATAACACTGTCAATCATCAATAACTATGTAACCCAAATTATCCACTTCCCTCGTTTCCTTATTCTACCAGTCATTAAGTTCTAGTTGGTGATGATTTCTCCAAAATGTTTCTGTAAATTATCTTTTCTCTAAACCTAGCCATTTTCTTGTTTTAAGACCTCGCAGTGTTTCAATATGGTCTGCCTTGATTAGTAGTTCTAATAAAACTGAGAGATCCATTTCATTCCAGTGATGGCAAATGTCACCACTATACTAAAAATGCTATGATTATATCAGCACAGAATTCATGCTCTACCTCCCTTCCTCAGAAATGAGGACAACTTTACATAGATCATTTGTGAACAGACTTCGGTGACGTATCAAATGTGGCAGAGCTGCAATTCAAAGCCTACTCTCCTCTTAGATGTATGAACATTTTACTATTGTATAAAGATCTTTTCATATTGGCTATTAGAAAAAATGTAAGTTAATAGTGCCTAAGTGTTTTTACATTCTCTATTACTTATGGAAACGTTGGCTTTTAAGTGACCTAAAACCAAACCATATTGCCATGTTCAAATTTTTGACAATCATAATAAAGTTTCTAAATGCCTTGGCTTAATCCATCCTCAGTTCTTTGATTTGACATGATTTGTGGTGAAAGTACCTAAGTTATATTTTTGGATTGCTGATAAGAGTTATCACACATGATAAAACTGTATGTCAAAATAATTGTAACCACACTTAGATTTGAACATCAGCGGTTTGTGCATATATGACTGCTAAGCACAAGCTAGAAAATAAAAAAATGCTCACTTTTTCTGATGAGAAAATCTCAAGAGATTCTTAGAGAGCAGAAATTTAATTTTAATTCTTAAAAAGCCAATTTATTGAAGTATGATTGGCATATGAAATCTATACATATTTAAAGACAACAACTTGCTGAGTTTGGAGAAAAAGATACACCTATAAACTATCACCACAGATACAGGAAACTTGACATTACCTCCAAAACTTTCCTCCTTCCCTCTTTATTGATAATGATGACAAATATTATTGTGTATTTGTGTACAACATAACTTCTACCTTCTTGGCATAGTTTTCAGTGTGCAATTTAGTATTGGTAACTGTGAGCAGTACACTGCGCACGAGATCTGTAGGACCCAATCATGACTAAAATCTTACACTCTTTAACTAATGCTTCTGTTTCTCCTCCCCAAATACCCTAGCAACTATTTTCTGGTCTTTGTTTCTATAAGATTCAATACTTTAGATTCTGCTGATAAGCAACAGCATGTAGTATAAATCTTACTGTGGCTGGCTCATATCACTTAGCATGATGTACCCCAAGCTCAACCCAGTTGTGACAAAAGGCAGGAATTTCTGCCCTTTAAAAGCATGCGTAGTATCCCATTATTGGTATATAGTCAACATTTTGGTAATTTCAAATGTTTGATAGAAAAATGTATGGACGATTTCTTCACTCATTTGTCTTTCAAATAACATTCAGGTTTCTTCCATAGTTGTACAAAGGTAAATAATTTTGCAGCAAATGTAGGCATGCTAATGTCCCCTAGAGAACCTAGTTCTAATCTTTCTGGATATAAGTCGAAGAAAGGGATCAATGGTCATACTGTAGACTTACTTTTAATTTCTGGAGAAACCTTGATCTTTATCATGTCTACAACTATTTTCATTTCTGCTAACAACACACAAGGACTGACACATTTCAGATTTTCTAAACTGCATAGTTAACAATGGTTACAAAACATGGTATGAGAGTACATCTTTACACATCTCTGTAACAATGATTGTGCTAACAAACTTACTATGAAAGATATGATGATTTAAAGTTGCTTTTGGGTACCTAGAAAATACCTAGAAGGAGTGGGGGGATATTAACAGCATTTGTTACTCAAATGGGGAGACTTTTGAGAATGAAAAGGTAAAGTGGCATTAATGACACTGAGGCTAGGACAAAGGCATAATAATCCAGGACTTCAGTGGGAAAATGAGGACATATAGCCATCTAAGACACATAGGAACAATTGATAGCATAATAAGTAAAGAATGGGCTGAGAAGAAGATTTAAAGTTGTGGTAAGAAATGGCAAGGGATTATGCTGAATGGTAATATGGTAGGGTATCAGTCATTGTAGACCCTAGTAAGCATGGTTATGAAAACTTTCACACATTTCTCCTTGACTAACTGAGTACATCAAAAGATTTGCTCCAGTAGGAAAGAATATTTCTGCTGGTCACCATCTCTAACAGAAATGGCATGCTAATCCACATTGGAGCTATGGTTTAAAAAGACACAGAACCAAGTGCACGCTCACTTGCTCTCTGTCACTGTCTCTCTCATTTCTGATTCAAACAGTAGCACAGTTGCCAGCCACTACTTAGCTTGAATCCTGTCTGAGGGAGCTGATACGCTCCTTGTGTATCTTTATTTCTACTCGGTTCAGGCATCAGATTCAGAGTATGGCCCAGAAATCCAGAATTAAGTATACGAAAGTCTCCTTTGTACTATTCAGGGTCACTACAAGCTTTGCTTGCTTTATCTTCATCCTTATATCACCCTTAAATTTTTGAATTCTGTCAACAGTCGAGCCTTTTAAAGTACTCATTGTAAGATAATTCTCCATGCATAAAATACAGGTGATACCTTTCAAGTGAGGGCTGTGCACATGCATCCTTTGGAGATGTAGATTTACTGGAACAAATTCTAATGTTTTATCTCCTTTGCTGCTGCTTGATTTGAAAGAAGAACCTAGGAGAAAAAAAGAAACATTGTTAAATAAATAAATGTTTAAAAGTACATGTGTTAACAGATACAAGTAACAAAAATGTTACAAGAACTTCAGAAGAAAAGAACAACTTGCATTTATGGGTTTCTCAAAAATTCAATTATTAAAATATTTTAACTATTCTCATAATAACACTGTAAGGTAGAATGATAAAATTTTATTTCATTACTGTAGATGCCGAGGTAGTAGCATTAGAAATAATTTTTAAAGAAATCTTTGGCTTCTTATTTTCCTATGAAAGCGTTTGTTATTGTTTTCATATGACATACGTGAGATGCAATTGAGTTTGAACATGTAAAGTTGTGGGTTTCCCACCTGTCTCCTTGCTCAGTTCAGTCAGAATGTCTTGGTACATGTTCACCATTTGATCACAGTGAATCAGTACATTTTTCCTCAGATTGTCCCAGTGTGCAGAAAGTTCACCAAGTTCTTTTATCTCCTGGTTTCTGTAAGAATACAAAAGAGTAGAAACTGATTTGATTTTCATTGTAATTTTTTTATTTTAAAGAAAAAATAATAAAATAACAACAACATAGAAAAAAACAAAACAACACAAAAACAGTAAAGATGATCCAGGGTTTCAAAACAAAATGATAGGAATTAACAGTGGTGTTATGCTACATATTGTTATCTCCGATTTGATTTTAAATATACAGACAAAGAACTTTCAATCAGGGCTATAGAGCTCATAAAAATCATTTCAATATCTTTCTCTGAAAAGCTATGCGTTTACTAGCTTAAACTTAAACACAAGAGATATATGTACAGTGGATTACACAAACATTAAAAAGACATTATAATGAGGGGAAAAAAGGTTAAATTCCTCGTTGAAATTTTCACAAAGATGGTGAACTCACTGTCTTTAATATATAGAGAAAGCACTGTTAAATGCAAATGAAATATCAAAACAAAGATAACTAAATTGTAGCCTTCAGTGGTCCAAAATCAAAGAATATGAGAAAGGCCATTGCCTATGTCTGGAAGAACATGAAATATCCGGGTGACCTAGTTTATATATAATGTAGCTGTAATATCTTAAATTTTGAATAATAAATGTTATTATGAGGTATGGCTTCCTTGGCATTAGTTTTCCCAAAAGGACAATTTAAAGACTGTACGCATATTTATTGTCCCCTTTTCATCAAAAGGAAGAGCTAATCATGCCATTTAGGCTTTAATTATTAACTTTTATCTAAATATCTACCCTTTAGCCAAGTTCATTTAAATCATCAAAATGCCTTTCCAAAATTACAGTGACAAATGACCTAATGCCGTTCAGTTAAATCTCTTCCTCATTTCTGTAACCTTTTACCAGCAACATTTTCATGAGGCTAATTTAACCAGCAATGATGAACCTTCTTTGCTATTTTGGCCATGGAACATGCTAAATACCAACCTAATAAATTCAGCAAATGTACAATCTTTAACAACCTGTTAAACACAACAATAATGGGTGATGTACAAAAATGTGACTTGCTTTTTAATGTTTGTACCTGCCTTTGTTTTGCATCAAGGGGAATGCAATGTAGTATTGCTGAGTCTTTCATCTTACCTCCTAACTATTCCGTACGTGGTCAGGAAAGTTCAGTGCTCTGTGATGAGTGATTTAAGGTGGCTATAAGCTCTTGTTCAAAATTTATTGCATTCTGCCAGTATGCCTCAATTTATATATCTGTATCTATACTTATGCTTATGTCTCTCTCCCTCTCTCTCTCTCTCTCTCTCTCTCTCTCTCTATATATATATATATATATATAAAATATATATATATATATCAGATGAATTTGTTCATGTTACAAGATTGTAAATGGTTATATTCTCCCATCCAAGTACTAACCAGGCCTGACCCTGCTTAGCTTCCGAGATCAGACGAGATCGGGCGCGTTCAGGGTGGTATGGCCGTAGACTAAATGGTTATATTCTGAAAATCCAAGCCACCTATATGCCATCCCTACACTGAGAAAAATTCAAATACAGGGAAACTATTGAAGGAAAGTGAAGTACTGGAAAAAATTGTAAAACAAAATGGAGAGGAGTAAGAGGTGCTCTAAGTTTTTCATTTATTTATGTATTAATTTATTTGGCCATTTTGGGGACAGGGTCTCACTATGCAGTTCAGGCTGGCCTTGAGGTCACTTTGTAGTCGAGGATGGTCTCGAACCTGCTATCATCCTCCTGCCTCAGCCTCCTGAGCACAATTAGTAACCTTTTCAATTGGGAAGCCTAGGGCTATTCTTAACCATATTTTGCCACTCAGTGAACAAAACTCACTGAGTTAGAAAAAAACAAACTCGGTTTCAATAAGTTTCTATCTCAATCTCAGGCCAACACTATGGAAGTAAATTATACAGGAAATTGAGCTGAGTAGAACATGGCTGGTTTGGCAACGTGAAATAAACCCAGAGAAGTGATATGAGGCCTTTGAAACTTGCAATAGTCTGGTAGGTGAAGAAAGAGGTATTTGTGTCCAGTTTCTTGCCATAGTTTATATTTCACTGGTAAATGTCCATCCCATAGGATATTAACTTTCTGTTCTCCCAGTCTGTGAACTGCCCACTTTGGGTAGCCACAGGGAAAGCAATTGCCCTGTGACAACAGAATGTTGCTGTGCCTATTTCAGTAAGAGTTGGAGGCCAGAGATACTGGGATCCTACTATGGCAGGTGCCGGTGTGGGTATGCAGTCTGCTCTTCATCTTAAGGTTGGCTGATGTGAGAAGACAGGGTGATGATGGCAAGCAATGGGTCTCACCACTGGGCTAGGGCTCAAAAGCATGATGCCCAGTTTCGTTTGAGCCAGTTTAGAAGAGGACATAAACAGCACAAGACTGGCAATGCCCTAAGCAATGCAGATGTCTTGCATTATTTTCATATAATCCAGTAGCATATTAAACAATATCCCTCATATATTCCTAATGGAGGAGTTCAAGAACAACACTTAAACTGGTGGCCAAGTCAGGAAAATAGCAGCGCAGTGAGTACCAGCAACTCAGCTTCTCCAAGGCAGTCTTGAGTCTGGAGAACAGTATCTGTTATGATTGATACACTGTGTCAACTTGAGTCTAGAAGCTTAAGTAACTGGGGTGAAAAGGACCCGCCCTTGCTGCTCTAAGGAGTTCATTGCGTCAACTTGAGAAAATTAAAAGTTCAGCTTTCAACTTTAAAGTGATTCAGCAGGGAGCCAGGGTCCTTACTTTCTATTCAACCCAAGCCTGTGCAAGAGGAGGGCCCAGAGACGATGAGAGCGTGGGAGGACAGCTGGCATGCAATATGGGAGGAAGAGGCTTGCTTTTCCCTTTTTGCTCTTGTAGCTTCTGCTGTCTTCCACCACCATGAACCGTTGCCCTCTGCCATGTGGCACCCTGCCTTAGAACCAGCTGACTATGGACTGAAAACTCCACAACTGTGAGCTAAACAAACCTTTGCTTCCTTAATTTTGGGTGTTGGGTATTTTGTCACAGTAACAAGAGAAAAGTAACCAGGACAGTATCATAAGGAACCATCAAAGTGAGAGCTGGTTACAAGAAAACGAGAGAGAGAGAGAGAGAGGGAGAGAGAGGGAGGGAGGGAGGGAGGGAGAGAGAGAAAAGATTTAGATAACACAGAAGAAATGGAGGAAACAGTAGACAGCTTGCAAACAACAGAGAGCAGTTCGCGGCTGCCATCCAGGACACAAAACGAAACTGAAAGCTTTCACCCGGGGAGAGCCAGACAAGAACACTGGGACTGAGTCAGTGGCAGTTGGAACCAGCAAGCAAATCAGATTACTGCTTCCAGGATGGTCTTCTACAGCCAACAGCTGGAGAGTGAGCCTGGCACAGCACCCACCCGGCAACCGAGGAAGGAGAACTGGCAGGGATGCAGTTATAGGGAAGTCTCGGGATTTGAACTCGGATCCCAGAGCAGCTCCTTGCCATATTCTCTATTTCACAGTAACTTTCCAAAGTAGAAAAGGGAAAGACAGCTCCAGGAGACAGCCTGGAGGGCGACCTGCAGAGGGGCTAGAGCCGGGGAACACGGACCCAGCTCTTGCAGCTGGAGGTCAAACTCAGCCCGAGTGACTCAGCTGGAAGGTCACACGGGTGCCCTGTCCCAGTGTACGAAGGTGACTGCACGGGCACCGTTCCGGGGCAGACTGAGCACAGCGCCCAGAGTAAACAGGGCAGTGACTGGCTTGAGCTCGCTTCCTAATTCTTCCCCAGCGGAAAAGGGCCACGCAGCACGAACAGCAGGGAACGCTTGCTCAGTTCTCATCTCCCTCTCCCTGTTCGCTTGCTCCTCAGTTTCATCCATTGTTTTATGCTGTTCTTTCTTTTAGGAGCTTCTCTTCGTCTGCCTTTTCTTCCAGCAGCTTACAGAGGGCAGTGGATTCTTCCCGGCTCCTTTTCCGTCCTTCTCCTTTGTCCACGGCTTTCTGCCTGGCTTCTTTCTCCTAATCCTTTCTCTAGTTTCCTTCTCTTTTTCTCCCCTTTTCATTTGTCCCCCTTGAACTTTTTCTCTGATATTTATACATTCCTGGAATCTTTTCTCATCTTCATTTCTCGCTAGCAATTTGGTACCAGTTTTCCCCACTATCCCCATCTAAGCATGTAACATGCCCCTCCCACCTTCCCCCCCTTCCTACTTCCTCCTCCCCTACGACATAGCAGAAGGCAAGAAAAATAAAATATCCCACCCCCCCCAATATTATTCAGTGCCCAACTCACTGGGCTTTCGAAAATGCATTCTGTAAAATTGCTGTTGAATGATTTTCCTCACCGTCAGAAGAAGCGTAGCGATCACATTTAGCGCGTATTAACTGTGGGCCAGTACTTGGGATGCTATGATCGTTAGACCTTTACCGTGGATTTCTCCTCTAGGCTTAAGGGAGATCCAAAATTGGGCCTCATAGTAGCTTATTTCTCAACTCGCCCTAAATGCTACCACTGTAACTGGTTAGTTTGTTAGTACTATGGTTGATTTCATTGCATAAGCATACTCCTGACTCAGCGGACAGTTTCATGCCAGTGAATACATCTGCTGATTCCACCATCACGCCCAGTAAGCAGGACAGGAAGAGCTCCTAACCCAAGAACTCAGACCAGATCAAAATCTGCAAGAACGCCTGCCACCTGGTGCAAAGACATGCTGAGTCCGAGTCCGGTTCTGTGCTACAGTGGGAGAGTTAAGAGGAGTGACTGGACTATGAGCACTTAGACTCAGCAAAGAAAGTGCTTCAGAATCACATATGCAGCGTCTCATGGGGATATTTAACGCGTTCCCACCAGATGCCTCACAGATTTGAGTTTTTGTACGTTTTCTGAATAATCTAGCAGTGTGGAAGTACGTAATATTCTTTTGTGGTTTCTTCTGTGTTTTAGGCTTTCGCTATTGGATGTTTTCCTTCATTGGCTTTGATCTAATAGGTGGCTAGTTTCTCTTCCTTGTAATAGCTAAGCCTCAAATCCCCAGAGCAATACTATTGCTTCACCTCAAACCCCCAGAGCAATACTATTCATACATTTCTGTATTCAAACACATAAACTCCTCCTCCCGAGTGCTTAATTTCCCATACTTAGATCCCTCACAGTCACTCCCATCTTCCAGAGTAAAAGCAAGTTTGGGCAATAAGAGCAAAGCTGGAAGCACAGCAACACCTTCCTTCAAGATATATTACACAGCAGAAGTGATACAAAGGCCACAGTGCTGGAGCAAAACAGACACTTGGATCAGTGGAGCAGAATACAGGATAGAGAAACATCCCCAAAGACCAGACCTACAACTATCTGATCTTTGATGAAGTGCCCAAAAGCATATGCTGAAGGAAGGGTAACCTATTCAACAAGAGGTGCTGGGGAAACTGGTTACCTGTTTGCAGAGGATGGAAACTGAACCCTTATCTCTCACCAGATACTGAAAGAAAATCAAAATGGATCAAAGATATGAGCAGTAAAACAGAAACATTTAATAGGTGTAGGAAATGATTTTCTAAACAGAACTCATGAGACTGTACATAGGTTCCATATTTTATATAGAAGGGTGTGGATTTTCCAAAGAGAACCTTGTCATTGTCAGTGTTGAAAAGTCATGATTAAAAGAGAGAGACTTTGAAGAGCAGGAGATGTTGTTCCGGTAAGTAAAAAGAGAATTTTTATAGGTTGGTAAATATTTTTTTTAAATATGTTCCTAATAATTAAAATTCATTTACACAATTTATCTGTCAGCAAAAGTTTCATAAAAATACAAGTATTTCATGGGAACATTAACACTACATTGCTGTTTATACCACCTCCTGCCCTCAGGATGACAGATATATCACTCTTTTACTATCTTTGCAGTACACTGTTTGCCCATCTGGCTTCTGGGCAGGTTTCCTTCTCTACTGAATTTAGTCTACCTCTCATATCAGGCTGACCCATCCTTATCCCACTTTGAGATCTTTCCTCCTCCATGAGCTTCTCTTAGAAGAATCCCCATTTGTGTATGGGTGTGTGTTGAGAACAAACCTTCTGTGCAATAAAGTAAGTGATACAAGACCCTTCAACACCTCTTCATAATATATGCTCATGCTTTCTGGATCCACTGGAGTTCAATTTCAAAAGCATCACGCCCATCCGTCACACAATGGGGCTCAGTCAGTGCCTAGTTGATAATGGACAGGTCCAGTCACAGAGTGATTTTGTGCCACATCATCCAAGGTTCATCATGCACTAGAGCCCAGGAGTACCTGATGCAGGAGACCCTGGTATATTACAGAGTCCTAAAGGTCTGCACTAAAACTTTCTTATTTGTATTCTCCAAGGACTGCACATCACAACCTTGGTTTCAGCTATAGATATTAGCACCTCCACTGGGTCTTCTGGGTCACATAAAGACTTACAAAACAGTCTGGGACATTTACAATGTCTCTCTTAAATGGGCCCCACTGACAGTAGATAAAAAGTCTTGACATTATGCAGATCATAAATATACAAGTCAATGCATATTATTTCTGTACATAGATTAATAGTATATTTTGAACATGTATACATGTGAGTTATATTATTTCCTCCATTACTTGTCACGTTGCCAACACATGAGTTGATCAAAAACTATGGTGAATGTTTTACAGAAGTGATTACAGTAACAAACACGTTAACATGAATACACTACAGAACACCGTCCCCTCACTTAGAGACCACTTAGCCTGTCATTCTTGCCCCTCACTGAGCAATTGTGGAAGTTGTATTTCATGCGTGTCTTTCGTAGCCCTGTGGTCACTTCCTCCATGCCCTGAATCAATTCAAAATATTTCCTTTGCCCAGTCGTTTGACTCTTAGAAGAGCCAGAAGTCACACAGAGCCACATCTGGTCAGAGAAGTAAATGAAGACATGTGGCAATGTTTTCATGAGCTTGCTTTCTGCTGGGTCACACGTGGCAGCAGCATTCATTGAATTCTGATGAAACCTCATGAAGACGCTCAAGAACAGAGGCTTCCAGGACTGTTTCAGAATGTGGCAAGAGCGAAGGGATGCATGATCAAAGCGAGGGACATGCATCAAAGGGGATTAATAAAAATGCACTTTTACTGTAGTGAACTTCTAACTGTAAATATTTATTGTATATTTTGATTGTGCCTGTTACCTTGAAAACCACACCTCAATGCAGAGTGAGTTACACTATGGGATGTTTTCATTTTTTTACATTTTAGTAGTTCATGGTAACTGATTTTCTTGAAAATAAATGTACGTAATGTTGTCCAGCATCACAAGGGCCATGTGGTCTAGTGCAGTCACGTTCCCTCATGGTATAAACAGCAACCCAGTTAATGTTCCCATTAACTACCTGCATTTTTATGAAACTTTTGCCAAGAGATAAATTGTGTAAGTGCATTTTAATTATTAGGAACATATTTAAAAATACTATTTACCAACCTATACATATTCTCTTTTTACTTATAGCAACAACATGTCCTGCTCTTCACAGTCTCTCTCTTTTCATCATGACTTTTCAACAGCAACAACAAAAGAGTTCTCTTTGGAAAATTTATCATGCGTCTATACACAATATACAACCTATATACAGTCTCATGGGCTCATTTCTTTATTCTCATCAGAATTCTGTTTAAAGAAGAAAATCTTTCAACCTGTCTACAATGCCTCTTCATTCTCCAGGAGACCAATAGGTAGAAAAAAGAAGTTGAGAAGAAATGTTGGAAAATTAAAATATTAATAAGCTTCAGTTTTTTATGCAATAAACACTTTTTGCCACTTGCAGCCACCCGTCCCATTTTCCTTTGCTACCTACAAAAATAAAAGGGAAGAAATTCAAAATAAGTCTTCTAAAGGGATAGACGATTGCTAAGGCCTCCTTGAGAAATATTTAGTGCTTTATGAATCTTGGCATTCCACTCACAGAGTATGATACTCTTCAGGGTTGATGAAATATTCATATAGATCTCTAGATGTAACCTCATGAATTACCTTCTGTCTGTGTGATTTGTTTTTCCTTACCTTGTTTAAATATTTCAAAAACACATGCTTTTTACTTTTGAGAAAAAGCCCAGGTTCATGGAGGTCATTACGATCCTCTGAACCATCCATGGCATGGTACACCCCATTTGTGCAACGTATTTGAAACACAAACTACTGAATAACATGAAGAGAAAATAAGATTTTAAAACAATGGACAGAAATAATGGAACACAGAATGTGTCACAGAGGACCTGGAAGGAAAATAACCAAACCTGCTTTAAGTGTTCAGCCTAGTATGCATAAAGCATTGGCATGGGCATGTAACAGACGGTTTTTAAGTCTTACTCTTTGCACCCTCGAGCTGCTATGTTCTAGGGTCTGGGGAAGGGATTGGGGAAATTAGGCCAAGCAAATGGACAGGCATCAGCCTTTCTCTCTCTGCTCAGCCATACCACCAATGTATCTATTTTATTCATACTGGAATTCTGTGTGTAGCTTTCTTTGTAGGAAAAAGTTTCTGCTACTTAAATAATTAGAACAAGGTTCAAGACCAACAAAATAGAAAATCATAAGGATGGGGAAAGTTTTAGCTTTTCCTTCAAGCCTTTAGAGTCTCCAAGCCTGTATCTGTATATAAAAAGGTCAGGGGGCTCCAACATGGGACGCAGGTGCTCTGAGCCTAAGACTGGATCTACAATTGCAGGAGCCATGTAAGCAGATAAAGGGCTGAATTGAACAAAAGTCTGGCTCTCCCGCAAGTAAGACAGAATTCTCCTGCCTGTCTTCGAATAGGAGCTTTGGCTGTTTTCTGCCTTCAGACTCAAACTGAGACTTGGGCTCTTCTGAGTCTCAGGCCTGCTGGCCCTTGAACTGGAACTGCACCACAGATTCCCTGTGATGCCCATGTCTTTGGGCGAGCACTGGAACCAGATTATCAGCTCTCCTGGATCTCCAGCTTGTCAACTAACCCTGCAGACTGTGATTTTTCTCTGGGGAACCCTGACCAACATACCAACTATGCAGGGACTCCAGCATGCAGATTTCTCTCTGGTTGGTACATAAGAATCCAAGGTGGGAGAGGTAGGATTGTTGTAGTGAGAAGAGAACTGGAAAGAGAAATTTGAAATGTAGTTTAAACTCTTCTATTCCTCCTACCCCGTAAAGATGTTCACTTTGTCTATGGGACACACATAAGAAATGTTGTCTCTAGTTCTGAGACCAAAGCTATACCTGTGAGCCCTACTTTTATTAGAAGGGTGAACCCAAAACAGTAAACTTCAAAGAAGTGGGTACATAAATTAAAAATTTCCTGAATTTATGAAAACTAATTCTTATAATAAAGACTATCTGGAAATAAGAGTTAATTCAACTATAAAAATGTGAGAGGACAAAATAGCTTGATAAACATTTATGCCAAAGAATACAGGTGAGTAAGAAAGACATTAAAATATTATTTGAGATTGTTCTTATTGAAGGAAATAGAAATATTTTTCCACAATGAGCTCCATAATGCACTTTACAGAATGAAAATCACTGTACTATTTAAGCAGACCCTTTTGGTACCTATCACCTAGTAAAACTGCACATGGGCGTGCACAGGTGGAAAGTTTAACAGCCAAACTGCTTTCATTCATTAAACAAAATTGGACCTTAAATCAAACCCAAAATAAGTCATAAAAAATTTATCTACTAGGGAAAAAATAAATTCTAAAGAGTTAGTGAAGAATAGACCACATACATGACTGGTGGTGGGCTTCAATTTCATAAAGTGGTTGGCTGACACCATAAAACTGAGCAAAGTTCAACCCAGTGTCAACTTTCACAGTATTTTTACCTTACAATTCAAAATGTCTATGTTTTAACTAACGCAGGAATAAAAACTGCATCCATAAATTATAGGGTTATTTTGTAAAACGCATTTATAGAAATGACA
The DNA here is from genome assembly GCA_004027595.1 of Dinomys branickii. Lineage (NCBI taxonomy): Eukaryota > Metazoa > Chordata > Mammalia > Rodentia > Dinomyidae > Dinomys > Dinomys branickii. Next base: position 106,711 of record PVLD010002691.1, on the reverse strand, counting down.
ATGCAGTTAGTGTTGCCATCTCTGAGCTATCATTTTACCGAAAAACGACAGAATTTTCTGAGTGGTTATTGACTCTGATTTTTGCTTGACATTAAAATAAGTGATTGTTGTACTACATATGCAATAAAATTTCAATTTATATGCAAAGACTGAGTTGGAGCTCAGTTATTACAGGATTTAACTGTAATCACAGACTCCCTCTCTATCAGGTAAACAGCCAGATTATCTAGTTTAACTTCAGATAACTGCGTTAGAAAAAACGAGGAATAGTAAGTGATATTCCAGGCAAAGAGTATCTTTGTTATTCCTGATATAGGTGGGTTGGTGTTAACTTCTAAGTAATGTCCTCTTTCCTCTCGCTAGTTTATTTTAAAGTCATGCAACAAGTAGTGCTTAAAGCACCACTTATGTAAAAAGATGTTCTACATTTCTACACTGAACTAGTGAGTGGGGAGAGGGTATTGTTCTTTACTGAAATAGGAGCTAATTGAGGAAGAATGATTTCAAAAGATATGCTGAGTAACCGCAAGACATGTAAGTAGAGATACGCAGCACAGAGTTGGGTAGAGGGGTATGAAGCTCTGGAGACAAGTGGGAGTTCTGAGATTTAGAAAATAACAGCATGTAGGTGCCAAGGGACTCCAGGGAAATCCATACCACTAAATATGAAGAGCAAATAGAGAAAGAAAAATGAAGTGATCCAGTATTTAATCAAACAAAGAAAAGAGAAGAGCAGTATGCAGTCCATCCTAAGTCTATTTAAAAACAATATAAAAACAAAGACAACTGATTGAGGCAGAAATGGAATTGACAAATCCATATGAACTTTCTTCTAAAAGATCAGTGAGAAGTAAATATGTTAATTCTTTCAATAAATACAGAAAAAAAGAAGAAACAAACAATAAAAGTGCATTTGTATGTAGGACACTTGACAGGACTGTACTACTCAATGTTAAGATAAAATATTCCTAAGTTATTAGTTTTTAAAAATTAACTGTGTTGCTATATAAATGTTTACTTTTCTTAATTGCTGTAATAAGTAGAGTGTAAGTCTGGAAACTGACAAGCTTCATTATGAGGTGAGAGACGGAAATAAAAAGCAGGTAACTGTTCAGAAATGTAGCTAACTTAGTATTTCATTTTTCAGTATGCTAGCAAACAAACTCCAGGTAATAAAATTTGAAACTATAAACAAAACAAAGACATTGAAAATTCTAATTTATATTGAACAAATCAGAGAATAAAGGGAGATTTTCTAGGAGAAAAAACCCACAAAATATACACAAAATTTTACAATAAAATAAAAATATGATTTAATAAAATCTGAAATAATCCTTGAAATGTATATATCACAAAATACACACTAGTATATAAGTAGCTCTTACAAATCAAAAGGAAAATACAAATATCTTACTTTTCACACACTATAAGTTTGTAAAGCTCTCTAATAGGCATATAAAAAACAAAAATTCAAGTTTTATATATGTAATTAGTGGAAGTAAATACTGATGCAAAATTTTTGAAAGCAAATAGAAAATATGAAACTGAGACCATAAAACACACACATATTTTGTCTCAACAATTTCATCTGTAGTATATAAACCTTGTGGCTAATGAAGATATGTCTGAACACATTTTTTTCAGATTTTTCCATTAAATTATTTATATGGTATGAGATATATAAATTTAAATGTCTATGTAAGGTGCAACAATTGATATGTACCTTAATAAACAATTCCACATAACTATTACAAATCATGTTCTAGGGAAACATATATTAAAGTGTAAAAATATTCATAGCATACTGTAGAAAATGAAGTTACAAAACTATATATAAAGCATAGTATAATTTTCAATAGAGCACACTGGTGTGTGTACAGTACCACATGAACCATAGCTGTGATAATGATGCCTTAATCAGCATGGTGGCTAAGCCCTACTGTAGACCTGATGTTGGAAATATGGCAGATAGATGAATGTTGCCCTTCCTCAGAAAGACGAAAACTTCCCTCCCCCATGAACAGTGTGTGGTATATAAGAAATGCAGTGGGTTTCACATATCCCGCTGAGTACTGAGAAGGTGATTATGTTTTGGTAGAGGCATATGGTCAGAATCAAGAAACTGTCAAAGGCAGTTACGTCAAGATCCAATGTAAGGGGATCCCAACAGAATGCCATGATGGCAACTAAGAGGACAGATGGAGACCCTGTCATTTTAGCGACTAGTTGTCCTATAAGAGAAATCACTAGGCATCCAAAGGATGCTACAAAGATTCCGGAATCCCTTTTTTTCTGATGCTACATAGATATAGTAAGCTCATTCTCATTTACCTGTATATAATTTGGGCTATGGAAAGGGGAAAGTGAAACTCTAAAACTCATAATTTTTCTAAAAAGAGCCATTTAAAATTTTAAAAATCAAGCCTGTGGGGGAACTTAAATTTTGAAAAGATTTTGATATTTATATAGAAAGTGAGCTCCTTAAACTAGAAGAAATCAAGTTACTGGCTGGTTGATGTGTTCTATGTGACTTACGAAGCTCAAAGTGTTAATTTTATATTCCTATGAGACAAGTTACCATTCTAATCTACCACCCAGAAAGAATCATGGTTAATATGTTAGTATATTTCCTTCAGAGCTTAAATATATAACTGATTAGTAGCCGAAATTTTTACTAACTATCATGTAGAAGAATAACAGATGCATTTATGACACACCTCTGACATGCATGGAAAATTAAGTTTGATGCCAGCAAGTGACGCTCACGGAGACCTCAAATTTCTTACCACGGTGAGGCTTATGGACATGAAAGTAGATGTAGAAAATATATTTCTTTTTTGGAGGCAATGAAGATGGTTTTTACTTTCTCTTTTTCATACTATCTACATTTTTATTAACTTCTACAATGGCCATGTATGATTTTCATGGTAAACATTCAATTTATATTTTATATATTTGTAAACTGCGCTTCCAGGGGGAAAGAATCAGAGCTCTACTAAGCACAGTATGAGGCTTTCTTCACAGCAGTAAATGTAACCTGAGTGATGTGTAAGATTTGCCGCTTGAGAATGTTTTGGAGCATAATGTACAATTCAAAGCATGGTATTAGGAAAACACTTCACTGCCAATTCAAAAGCTGTTAGATATCTGAACCTGAACTCAGCAGGTGCCACTGCATAGGCCAGTCAGAGGGAGCTCCCAGAGGATTCAGTCTGTCACATCCCTAGGACTTTGTTGATATACAATCTCCAATTCAATAAAAGTAGTTCATGTTGAGTAGTAGCGTTACACTGAGAGACTAATAGCAAGCAGACTTTTAAAAGGCAGCTACAGACAAGGGTAAACACTGTGTGCCAGGGGTGTGAAAGAGGCCACTGTGACATTTGGTTCCTGGCAGCAACCTTCACAGTCAGTGTCAAGACAGACTCAGAGGATAAGGCTCCCCTCATTTATGCTGGATGTATGAGTTATACAAACAAGGACACAGTGCACACATGGCCCCTGCCCAAAAGACCACACTCATTTGCTCTGTGAAATATATTCCAACCTCAGATATGTGGAAGTTAACGATATACTTGAATGGTTTCAGTATGATTTCATTCTTACTAAAGTAAACCATTGCAAAATCACTAATATGCTTGTGTCCTCTACAAATCCATTTTAACTGTATAGCATTATATTTACACATATTTAATAATCCCTTAATTCTTATCTCTAAGCATGATTTTCCTTCACATTAAATCCATAGTCAAACTTTAGGAAATGTCTATCTGTGAGTTTATAAGACTGCTATCAGTCATTCTAATTTTTCATATCTTGGTAGAATACAGACAATTATGAAACAATATATTCAAATAAATGGCTAAATGATCACATAGAAAGATAGCAACCCAACACTCAGAATTGTTGACCGTGTTTTGTTACCTTTTGAAATATGAAAGTTCCAAACTAGGATGATAAAAGATATTGAAAAAGAATCAAATGATCAAGAAAGTCTAGAATTTTCAAACTCCAGACTTCACAGATAGTAAGGGTAACTGTTTGCAGATTCATCAGCACAGTGATTGAGAGGCAAGTCTTACTTTTGTAACTATAGTCTTGTTGAATAACAGCAACTTGTATTCAATTCAGATAGTTTTTATACCTACTTTGGTGCTACAATGGTAAAACTAAGTAGTAGTGATAGAGATCATTTGTCTTGCAAAAAAAATAGATCTACAAGCTGGTCCTATTAAAATAAATTTTTACTGACTACTGTTAGGGCATAATTGAGTTTATATTTTATTAACTACCTTTTTTAGAAAAATGGATATGTCTCTAGCCATGTGTCTAGCTACAGGGTTGATCAAAAGTCATATTTAAATTTTTAAAAAATTCCATTAAAAGACACATTACCAGTAATCCCACTCATTGCCAGTCCCTCTCTCTTGGCACTCACTTATCCCATTGATCTTACCACTTTCCGCAACAGATCTGGAAGTCCTCTTTCATGTTTTATGGAGTTGAATAAAAAATATAGAACGCTGCTGCCGCCTGTCATCACAAGGGATAGCAGGCTTGTAAAATCACTGTTATGTATCCTAACCCACTTTATTCACCAGATCTGGAATCCTGCAACTTCTGGTTCTTCTCCAAAGTTGAAATGACCATGAAGAGTACATGTTTTATATTTATTTTGGACATTGAAGCAGCCACAACTAAAAGCAGTCAAGAAAGAAGACTTCTTTCTTCAGAAAGCAGCCAGAATGATGGGGTAAGGGTGGTGGAAGTTAGTGGGAGTATTTTGAGAGCATTCATGGAAAAATGACTTTTACTGTAATAAATTATTTAACATTTAAACATCCAAGATAGTTTTCGATCACACCTCATGTCTCTCTCTCATGTGTTTTAGAGAGAACAAAATGTGGAGTGGGACAGTCAGTTTATATTTGCTCCTCGTTGGTGTATACTCTTTACCAAAAAGTTAATGATATAACTCTGATGATGTTTAAAGGGTCATAAATTACTTGAATAGAAAAATTGTAGAGGAAGTTATATATATATCTCCATGTAACTAATCGGAATATAATGTTGCAAAAGCAACAATTCGGTTTCCCTAAAGAAGAATCCCAGAATTTTTTGTTGACTAATTCTCCCAGGGAAGATTTCCAAGCAGATAAACCAAGCATTTCATCCAAACCAGCAAGAGAGTGCATCTAATTAGAGGCTGGGCGGTGGCATGAGAAATGGCGCAAGTAAAGCCGTTTCTGGGACCTGAATAAGTAATGAAAGAGCAACTGAGAAAAGAACTTCAAAGTTTTGCCCAGACTGGAGAGTCCATCTCATCAAGAAAAATGTGTCAAATACTCTTGGAGGACCTCCCATTTCTGCATTCTTAACTCAGTTTTTAATATTATGTCACATATTAATTTTATATCATAATATAACTTTACCTTAATTTACAACACAATGCCAATAGAATTCTTCCTTTCAATTATTTTCTCCATTGGATGACATGTATCTTTACGGAGGTTTTTCTAGAAAATCTTGTGAGTGAAATTTGCTGAGCTCCTGAATATTGAAGTATGTCATTCCCACCACCTTCATTCATAAAAGAAAACATAACCTGACCCTAATTAATAATGTGGGGGCACAGTCTTTTCTTCTGAGGAATCATTAAATGCTGCTCACTAGCTCTGGCCACTTGGTTCTGCAGAGAAGTAAAGGTAAACCCGACTTGAGCACATAATAGGAAAGAAAAGGCCTGCGTACTCAGCTACCCATCCACTGTTTTCATTCAAGCCTCTGCATAATGTTCTTCTCTCATACTTAAAGTTACTTCATAATTTCCATCTCTTTTGAAGGCATATCTAACACCTCTTTCACCCTTTTCAACTTATTCACCTTTGTTTAGCATTTAGCAATAGCTTATATTTGTCTTCTACATTGCTGGTATGATTTCTCAGTGTCAAATCTTTTCTGCTAGCTCTATGGACTAAATTTGTCTTTTTCACCCTAAAATTTCATTATTTCCTCCATTATCATTTTCTTCTTGTCCTTTCCCTGTTATGTGGTCCTTTTTTATGGATTTCTGATTCTGCCTCATAATAATGATACCTTTTGACACTGTACTCAGATGAATAGTCAACTTTTTTTCCAATCTTGCTGTATTTCCTTGTTGAATTTTCAAGGTGAATTTTCTCTTCCCTTTAGAATATTTCAAAGCCTCATTGGACTTTTTCATCACATTCTAATGTGGGAGATTCACAGAGAAGGTATCAGAGAAATACAAAGCCATAGAAAACAGGCTGATGGTCACAATCCTGGCTAATTTTCAGAATCTGCTGGGTTTTTATACAGTTCCGTGTCCTAAGTGTGAAATGTGACTTTCCTTTCTGCATCATCCTAGTTCCTAGGACTCTCACTGACAGCGAACTTTGTACCTGGGACCACTTTTCCTTCTCCACTGGAAATGCTCACCAGTCTTTTCCATGTTACTGAAATTCTGCTTTGAATAAATGTGGAAAAAGGAAGGGGGGGGTGGAGGGAGGGAGGGAGAGTGAGAGAACACCATTGCTGGGCAACACGCGTGTGCTAAGAGGGAAAAAGAAAACCCAGCAACAGAGACTACACAGGACTCTGCCTACCAAAACTGTGTAGTTTGTTTCTTCTTACTGCCTGCTCACTCATGCTCCCCCGGATTTTCTATCAGCAAACCGGATGGGACCAAGAGACAGCGGGGGAGAGGGTGGACCGCGGGTTGCCGATGGTACTGTGGCGGACTCGGAAGCAGCACACAGCGACAGGACAGTGGCTCAGCCCTCGGCAAGCCTCTGCACTGATGACGAAAGACAGATGGAGGCCACAGGATGGCTCCTTCTCTCTACTTTCTCTCACTAGCTCATTGTGTTTTTAAATGAAGTAATATGCATGGTTTGTCAGCTAAGATTTTCAACCCCAAAATATCACCCCAAAATTCGTTATGCTAAATAGAATATGTGCATATTTCTGTGTTTTGTGAAGTGACATTGTGTTCCATTTTCTGTGTTTTCTCAGATATTTTAGTGGAAAACCAGGACTGGGCAATTTAGGTGCCATTATTCAGATGCCATTCATAGAGTAAGGCCTAGTTCTTTCTTCTTAAATCTGCTTCCTCTGGCCGCTCCTTTTCTGTTTCCCAGCTGAACAAAGGTCCTGGGTTCTGCCTGCGTCTGCAGCTTCTACTTGTCCACGTGCGGTCCTGCCTTGTCTTACACGCTCCGTGAAAGCTAGCTACTCTCCGCAGCCCTTCAGGAAAAAATGATGTCCCTCACACGGCTCTCTGGAGTAGCTCTTGACGTCCAGTGCTCTAGAAGACGGCCATGGGGAGGAGGATCACTCTTCCAAGGCTACAAGCTCTGTGCTCCTCTGTTCTAACAAACAGTCTGCTACCCTTCCTGGAATTGGCTTTGTTCATCACCTGCTCATAGACATGCTCTTGGTGGGGAACACAGGAAAGACCCGCGTCAGGACCCTTGGGCTTACACTAACTCACGCCAGCAGGTGGCGACTGTAGGGTCTGAGAAGAGCCTTAGACACGGCCCCAGCCTGTCTTGCCCCGAGTCCACACCTGTTCTCTGTATCTGTGGCCTGATCTCCCTCATTCTTATTCTAAGTACCCCTTTGCCTGTCTCCCCTTCACTCCTCATTTCCCTGGGGCCAGATCATTTCATACTCTACTTTCCTGCCCGATTTTTCCCAACATTCGTTTTCTTCACTTTGATAGATAGTATTCGGGCAATTATTCCTACTGTAATCAATCGTGTCAGTACCTGACAGATGTGACCTGCCCTGTCCAAAGTGTACTTGTTCGTGCAGGTCAAAGGTAATCCTGGGGAACTTTTAAGTCCAGAAAACGGATACAGTACTATTAACTACTATGCAAACAACTGTGACTATAAGGCAGAAATCCTATAAATTGCTGTATATTTTAGCAATTAAATAATGTTAATTACAAAAAAAAAGTGTCAATTTTCTGAGATTTAGAGCCTTAAAGTTGTTTACAATAATATAGTATTCAGCATGTCTCAAGTCATTACAGATTTGTTTAAAAGGTACAGAAACAAATTATTTCTTAAGTCATGGTTCAAAGAAGTTCTTATCAACCAATAAGTCCAGGAATCCTTCTGCTATATAGATAATTATTTGTTGTACAATAACATTGTCCATTAACATAACAAGTTTATCACTTATCTTAAATGATTTTAGACCAATAGCTATGTTAAAGCCTGGCTACAAATGAATAGTCCCAAGGTAAGCACTACCCTCTTCTAATTCAAATAGAAATTAAAGAAACGGTTACCACATGTATATAAACATAGATGAATTAATGCAGGTCAAAGCATGTTACTGGCTACAAACCAAGCTGTCCACGAGAAGTATAGTTCAGGTCACAAAAGGGAATCATACATAATTTTAAATTTTCATTTGACCATAATTAAAGAGTGAAAATGAAAAGGCAGTGAGGTGAACTTTACCTTAACCCCAATATATCAAAAAATATTCACATATCATAATTAAATCATTTAAATGTGTGTGAACTAAGAATTCAAAATCTCATGCATATTATACATTTACAGAGCATCTCAATTTGGACTAGTCATATTTCAAATAATCAATAGCACATAGGCCTAAAGGCAACCATAGTGGACAATGAAAGTGTAGAGTTTTATATGATCATCATTCCTTAAGAAAAGTATGTTTAAATAAGAAGAAAAATGCTTTAGAGAAATTTTCTAAAAGTAACTAATGATATGGGCATGAGATAATGCATACATTAATTAGCTTGATTTAGCTATTTTACTGTATTTCAAAATAACATGTTGTGCATGATACATACAATTCTTAAACTTGCTGGTTAAAATAAAAGCAATGACATGAAGAATTACATAGTGTGAGAGACAATGATAAATTTTTCTTACCTACACAAATCTTCTTTTATATGAAGGGAAATCAATTCCTTAGGAATATGGAAAGAAAGTATGCTCTCTGACATCTGCTCCCGGATCTGCATCCACTTATTGTCAGAAGTGGGAAATCTATATAATTTACAGACTGGGTTCTTTAACACTGTGAAAAAAGAAAATTAGAGAAGTAATAATTCCATTGTAAACAAATGTAGAATCGGTGAAACTCAGTTAACATATCATTAACCAGAGCGGATTCTAATCATTTATTTTACCAGGAAGATATTTTATGTCAGAATTCACAGGCACATTTGAACTTCTTAAGAATTTTATTTTTATAACACAGTTTTGCGTAGTTTTTGGAGAATCCTGTTTTGTTAAATTTTTAAAAAATGTACAAATGTATACAGCAGACTCTAGGTTATAGATGTAGTTAATGTGGTTTCCTAAATTACTACCTGTTGATTTCTCTTTCTTAAACTTGTGTGTGTGTGTGTGTGTGTGTGTGTGTGTGTGTGTGTTGCATTAAGCTACATCCATAATCTGTCCTTTTTCTTTAAATTTTGACACAGGATCTTGCTAAGTAGCTCAGTCTAGGCTCAAATTTGAAATCCTTCTTTCTCAGCCTCCCAGACTTCTAGTATTACAAAAAACTCCTCTGAACACTTTATAAAGCATATGTATCCATAAATATAGGTGATAATGTAAATATACACATAACACACAATTTGAACAATGTTTCCAAATTGCTTCCCATCATTCTTAGTCAACTTCATTTACTTGCACAGCAAGTAACAACAGATACATTAGCTCAGAAGTTTCAGAATGTTCTGCTAATAAAAATTTTTATCTGTCAAGAAGGTTTATTCCTTTTGCTTAAAATGTATGAAAATTCCAACACTATGAATGTTTTAATACGTTCAATGAGTCAATAACTTCCCTGAGTCCACAGCTCCTCAGAAGCAAGAGAAGGGGACAGGAAGAAGCTCCACTTAGGATGGATGGGCAGGGATCAGGGAAGAAACAGCAAAGTTATTTGAACAAGCTGTTCTAGAAAATAATGTAGGGGTGGATACTAAGATAGCACATCACACATCCTCTTAAACTCACAGCACAATTCCAAGACATATATTTCAATTTAGAATGTTTTCCCACTACCATTAAACAATGAATGTCTTTGTTACATTCATAAACCAAAGCTTAATGAACAATAAAAATAAATTATTAATTGACTTAGTTTACAATAAAGTTAATTCAAAATGATAGTTGATATTGAAGTGGATATAAGACTTTCAATAATGCTGAGCATAGTATGTGGTCTGAGTCTCCTTAACATACCATGAGACATGTCTTTCAGAGCTGCTAGGATCTATAAGACTGCCATATCTACTTTGTTTATTTTTTTGGTTCCAGGAATTGAACTCATGACCTCATGCATGCCAGGCAGATGCTGTGCCACTGAGCTATGTCCTTAGCCCAAAGACTGTTGTATCTTTCTTAATCACTACTTTGTAAACAGTAGGATCAATTTTCTGAACAGTGAAATGAGGATCTGTTTATTTTTCTGCAACCACTTATTCTCAGTGGTTATACTGTAAAACTTATTAACAAAATCGGTGTCAATCACATCAGGAACTTGATTTCAAACATCACATTTTCTAACCACGTGACCCCAGCTTCCTAGTGTACTTCTATATTCTTGCCAAGAATTAGGCAAAGGGCTCATTTTTTTCAACAGTACCAAAAAAAGGCTAGAACACTTTAGGATATTTCCAGTGTGTTGGGGAGAAAATATTTTAATCTAGAGCTGTATGTCCAAAATATTTGAAAATATACCCATATTTTTTTAAGTCTGTTACTTAGAATTCATACAAACACATGGAGAGTTCATTACATTAATTTCCCTTTATTTGAAATATAAGATTTATAGCTAGTTTATGAAAGAAACTATATTGCATTCACTTCTAGAGTGACAATAATTCAAATATATAAGATTTTATTCCTTCTATTAGCATATCTTTAGGGTTGAAAATATACATTCTTAATACACTATGGTGTCAGGTTTCATCACATAGGATGAGATCTCATGAATTCTAATATCATAACATTGTTAGAAATATGAATACATCTTTTTATGGTAAGACATACAGAGATCTCTGAAGTGTCCAAATTGTTCCAAAGCAACACATATAGATATTCAATTAGGTGGTTTACTATACTTACTACATATGCTCTTTTTTGGTCAAAGGACACAAAATCTTTGTAGCTCCAAATACAGTTTTAAGAATCCGTGGGTTTTTCCTGCCCTTTACAGGTCAACAATTATTTTTTAGACAATTTATATTTTGAATTATATCAGAAAGTATAAATGTATCTTTCTGTTGATCCCAAAATAAGTCCTTCAACATTCTTGTTGGTTTTCATTTCAAAGCTTTCAATGTGTTCCAAATATAAAACTTCTGTTGAAATAGCTTTGGTAGAAATCAGGGCCAGTTTGATTAATGAGCTCTGAAACTCTGCTCTGACCAGCAGGATCACATGCTCCAAAGACTCTGGGAGGGCTGCTTTTTTGAATGAGACACTTGAGTCAAATAATCAAACATCAGGCAACTTAATCACACAGAAGCATCTAATATCACCTCCCTAACATTTATGATATGGGCTTTGATGCTTTAAGACTCAGACGCCTTTACTGTTGTATCTGATGGTCAGTGTCTCAGTGCAGGTGTGTTTGCATCTACTTTGTTTGGTCCAGCAGTGTTCCTCACCGAGCACCTGCTATGCCTGAGGCCGGGACCCCCATGTGTACCGTCAAGTACCATAGAACAGAGTGTGAATTTTAAAATGAAAAACTACAATCTCACCTTTAAATGCACTCAGATTTGTTACACAGGCTACCAAAAGACCAGATAAGATGACCTCACTGCAAAATTCTTGCTGTGCAGATGGTGGGGAGGTTTAGTCATCCTCATAGAAAAGAAATGCCTGGTACTTCTAATATTTAGCAACAGGCCACAAATGATGTGTGCTTTTGCCAACATTTTTTAATATGTCTCTATCATAGAGCAGATACCATTTCAACAGCTCTGCCCGCACCTTCCAGCCGTGTGAATGAGCAGATGAGTGTGTATAACTTTCAGCTCTGACTCTACAGCTCTGCCAAGTGTTTGTTCACAGAGCAGCAGGTTTTCTGACCATATAATAGCTTCAAACCAACTGGAGTAATTAGGTAACACCTACTACAAATTTTGTTTAAAGACAAACCTGTATGTATTTCCAACCCCATTTCTAGAGTGTTTTTGCTAAAACCATTCCTAACGTGATCATATGACAGATCCTCCTAAGAGAAAAGTTGTTGAAATAATTTGAACTACATTATTCATGGTCTTGTGGCAACTTAGTGAAGGTAAAGTTCTACATGGGTCTGGATCTCATTGGATATATTCATGCTGTGGTCTTTTTCTTAAGATGTCCTCAAGAATGGAAAAATAAATGGCAAATGTATTTTCTTCCAACATGGTGGGCCAACACAAATGTCTAAATTATTTCTCCCAGACTCGCAACAGGGCTGCTGAACCAGGTAGCGGGCCACCTGCTTTTCCATGGATCCAGCAATCGCAAAGCCAAACCGCAGCAGTTCACAGTTGTGCAGAACAAAGATGCCAAGGAAATGTTCCACAAAAGCAACACAGATATGTGGAAAAGACGGCTGCTCAGGCATGTGGAGAGAAAAGAAGAGAGAGACAGAAGAGATATCCTAGGAAGGTTTTCTATTCTCCATTTATATGAAGAATGAGTGCTGGGGATATCAGGGAGTTGATTAGACAAAGCATTTTGGAAGTAGAATTAAGGGTGCAAGGGATGATCCAAAAACTCCGATCCTCATTTCATGGCGTTATCTTTTCTATTTCTGCGCAGCAGCTTCTCTCTAGTTATCTTCACACACTTCCTTGTTTTCATGGCAGGGTAGAAAATTCATATTTAAATGGGATCTGACTTTATTGGCTTTTGGCCCTACAAAATAACTCTTTTAATGTACTGCAGATTCTTGTAAAGAATCCAGTCATTCTGTAGTTTCAATTATGCAGTCGTTTAACTATTTAATTATTCATCTGAATGTGCACATATTGCCTATTCTCTAAAAGCTATGCTATGTCTATTAAGGATCAGTCCTTGCGACTCAATTAGACACTGATACACCTCACTTGTACTTGGAAATGTCCTAAATGTATATATATCTGAGATGCAAATTGACTTTTTACAATTGGACAATACCTAAAAAGCCTGAAAAGATTACAAAAAGCCCTATCCTGGGCATGGCTACCTGAAAAGAGAGGGGAAGCAAAACTTGAGATTTCAGAAGATGCAGCAAAGAGATAGCTCTCTAAAAAGCAACACAGCTGAGAAAATATTCAAAAATTAAAATCCCAAGAAATTTATAGTGACATTTCTTTTAGGCATGTTATAAAATCTAAATTGTACATATGACTGTATATATATACATATACATGCATGTACTTATTCTTTTTTTAAGACAGAGTTTTGCTCTGCAATTCAGGCTGTCCTTGAACTCAATATGTAGCCCAGACTGGCCTCAAACTCAGGGCAACCCTCCTACCTCAGCCTCCCTAGTGCTGAGATTAGAAGAGTGCAGCACCATGCCTGATCTAAATTGTATCTAAATCAAAAACAAAACAAAACAAAACAAAACAGAACAGAACAAAAGAGTAGAAATAGTATGAAAGCTGAGTTGTACACTATACTGCTTCCTGAATTCAGCCAAAACTACAAGCTGGGCTTCCATCCTCAATTTAAGGCCAAGAATGTGACGAAGTGTCACAGATGACACAATAAAACATACAAGTCGTGTTTGTCTGTAACTGGTGACACTTGGTGAATTCAGTCTGTATAACTTGGACTTAGCTCTTGGGTGGTCAAAAAAGATTTGCTTCAGTTCCGCTCATTCTGTTTCAGTCAACAAACAATACAACTACAAAAGGTAGAAGCTGGCATATTCCATACTGAAAAACTTGGATGGTCACTGGTCTACCGCCATCATCAAGTTGCTTGCCAACATAATGTTGCTCAAGGCAGCCCCTGTACTGAAAAGGGAACCATTTCTCTTTTAGCTTCAGGTAATCAGCCCATAAACTCAGCTCGGCTAGCACCTCCTCCCGGAAGTTTACGTTAGTTGCCACTGCTTCTCTCCAATAGATGTCTCTGTTTTTCAACGGTACTTTCCCATTTATCAAGGTTCTTTATGCCTCAGTTTCCTGGCTGCTCTTTTGCATGTTGTCTTCCAAAAGTCTATGTGTTAATAGTTTTGACCTCAAGGAGGCGCTATTGGGAGGTACACATGGCACAGTTCAGGACCTGGAGCCTATTAGAAAATCCTCCGATTATGGGAGCTGTAGCCTCCCAAGGGTAATATGGAACCTAGAGGTCTTTCTCTTCTTTATCTGGCTCCCACAACATTAGTGGAGCAGTTTGCTGCACCACATGCTCTCACTGTGCAGTCCCAGCCTCGGGAAAGGCCCAAAGCAAATAGTGCCACTTGTTCTTGGAGTGCAAACTCCAAAACTGAGAGTCAAGACAAATATTTTCTCTTTGCAGCTGAATTACCTCAGGTACTCGGCTGTGATAATGAACAGCGGACTCATACACCAGCCCATGTCCTCCACAAACACTTAAGGGTGTGGGATCTGTGCCGCTGTTTTCCCTGTCGCTCTTGTTGTTTTTTTTTTGTTGTTGTTGTTGTTTGTTTTGTAATCTCTTGTACGCAGCACAGGGCCCAGGAAATGCAAACATTCCACAGAAATGCAATTCGGGTGTTTTTAGCATTGCTTTCTTTGTGAGGCGAACAGCCAGGGCACTGACACTTGTGTGAACTGAGTCAAGCAAAGAGAGTAAGGACGGACATATGAGCCCCAGTCGCACGGAGAGCACAACCTTGGAATGAGAGAAGGGTCTGTGGTGGATAAAATAAGTGGTCCTCACAGTCAGTGCTTAGTTTCTCTTTTCTTGAGCAATTTTGCATGCTTGTATCTGCTAATCAGAACGACTGATCTGAAAACAACAATATGTAGTATAAGAAGTCTTGGTGAACTCCTACCATTTTGTATGGTGAAGCTCTACATCACTTCCAATTTTTTTTTATTACTTGTTACTGTCTTTGATTGCTTGATCAATGGTGGACTGAGCAACTTCATTGAAGATAATAGTATGTAACGTAGCAACTATGTTAATTCCTACCATTTTGTTTTGAAGTCATGTATTTTTGTTGCTTTTATGTTGTTTTGATTTTGTCTTCAGTGTTGTTGTTTTGTTAGTTTTTTAGCCCTGAAAAAAATTAAGTGCTCCTCATAATCCTCCACAGAATGTTAACTTCTGAGCATATCATCTTCATGCCTTCGTTATTTTACTTTATTTTATTAGAAGTGGGCAAAGAGCAGATAAATGAATTACAACATGAACAGAATTGAAGAATTAAAGGACATCTACCAGATACTTTCACTGAGTATAAATAAAATTTGTTCTTTCATCCAAAGCCACTTACAATTGTAAATATATTGGCACGCAGTAATGAAAATACAAAAAAAGTCAAAAATGCCACAGTAAGTGGGTTGTACCTCAATAAAAATAATAATCATCAAACTAGAAGAAAGTAACAAGGAGCAAAGGTCAGTGTTATATAGCAAAATGGTCCCAAGTTTATAACCGTGGAATTATAAACTCTAGGGCAAAATCTGTTTAAACTTTTCTGAAAACAATAAATATGTTAATATTAAAATGATGTCTGATATTTGATAAGGTCGTAGACTTAATAGATGAATGCAAAGAAAATAAGGGATAGCCTTGGATTTGCTTTTTGATTGGAATTTGTCTGGAGCAAGAATGAGTACAGAAGGAAATATTTTTGACAGCTTCTTATTCTGAATCACAAATAAGCGGAGTGTCAGAGAGGAGAACGTTATATCAATATCTAGCTCTGTGTGGGGCACCATGAAAGGCACTTAAAATCTGACGTACTATATGAGGCAGAAAATATTCTAAAATAAGAATTTTATAGTAATTTTTGAGGAAAGTATATTATTTTACTCGAGACCTAAATGATTAAATTTTGTTTGGTTTTGTTTTATTTGTTTGTTTTTGCTACGAGATATTGAATCAGGATCTCGCACTTGCCAGGCAGGTGCTGTGCCACTGAACTATCTCTCTGGCCCCAATGATTAAACTTGAACAACTTTCTCACAGAAAATATTCAGTTATCTTTTATCTGGCAGGTGCTACTTTTTTTTTTTTTTTTGTGGTATGGGAGATCGAACTCAGGACCTTGTGCTTACCAGACAGGTGCTTGTGCCACTGAGCTATATCCCCAGCCCGGTTATCTTTTATCTGAAAGCATAAATTCTGACATAATACACATGCTACTAGCCAACTGGTAAGGATTTATAGAGTTCTTGCTACATTCTGGTACTAGATATACTCCACATATTCATGAGGAAAAGGGTACACTGCCCCTCCAAGCACTCTGTGCCCTGCTCTCAGGCCTCCTGAGCCCTGGCTGCTTTAGCACCTTCTATTTCTGGGCACGAGTCCACTTCTGGCTTATGACCACCCCAGCACCAGGTAGAGCTAGGCCCGGTCACTTTTCACTTTAAGTGGGCATCAGTGAGAGGACTGTACCCATACCCAGAGTGTCCCTCAATTTTTAGAGCCTATCGCCCATAAAGCTTAAGAAAGAAAAGTTTCACATCCCAACGCCTACCCCCACCATGTTTAGGCTCAAGTTCAGGAATCACCTTTATCTATAAGGCCAGGAGGGATTTAGTTATCTTGTCTGGTTCTGTTGAATTTCAAGGTGTACATCCCACAGGGCTGACAACTTGTGTTCCTTCATAATATATTTTTATTGTACCAATAAATTATTGATCCAGTGCACCATGATTGAACATTTTTATTAGAACATTAGGAAATGGTACAGTTTAAACAATGTGCAATTCAATTTGTAGGATGTAAAGGTCTATTTCTTGATAATATGCACACTATAAATACCAAGAAAAAGGGGATAAATAAGCAATGCTCCCCCTTTAGTAACTCACACCTGGCATCTTCTGCAAAGCAACAGTAGCAGGCAGTTTAATCCTATTTGGGGAAAACAATCAAAGACATGGGATTTTATTTTGAGGAGAGTATGGTTCCTTTTTGAAGCATGAACTTAAAGCCCCAATAAAGTCTCTGGAGAAAAAAGGAAAACTTCTTGTGTTTATCACTGACAGCAGCGGAACTGCTTATCTACCCTGCTAATGGAAATTGCTGCCATCAGGCACACACTCTCTGAGAATGAAGACCAGCATGCCTGCTACTATGCAGCATGAGACTGGTCTGTAAAGCCACGAAAGGATAATTTCATGCACCAAGATATATAGACTAAGCCAAAGAAGATGCTGTATTAAATGGAATGCCTGCTGACTGGAGGAAGCTCACCTCAATATGGGACATCGGTAAGAAATGTTTTCACAGGTGCTATTAGTTCCTGTGATTGGGGAACCTGATATAAAGCTCCAGGGACTGAAGAACTCTTCCAAGTTTTAATTTTACAAATTTTCACCTCAACAAAATTATAAACTTTTATTTCCAGTCAAGCTTTCTGGCTGTAAATGATAAGTGATGAGAAAGAATATTAGAAATGACAAAGAATTTGTATGTGGATCTGAGTGATTCATGATCCATTTTTATGTGTTATATTGTTTCCAAAAAGGACAGTATAGGGAAAGCTAGACCACACTACCTTGGCTTCCAGCCTTTTAGCGGCAGCAGAGAGGTCAAAGACTGTGCACGTTAATTTGACCCCTGATGTGTGTGTGAGTGATTTTTCTGTTGCTATGACAAAAACACCTAACACCTAAGAGAATCAACTCAGAGGAGAGAAGATTGACTTGCACTCGAACTTCAGAGGTTTCGCTGTAAAATGAAAAGGCTCCTAGCCAGCCGGCTCCATTGTTGCTGAGCCTGTGACGAGGCAGAACGTTCCTGCACAAGAAGAGCATGGGAAAGCAAAGCGGCTCACCCACAAGAGAGAGAGGCAGGAGCCAGGGATGAGACCTATCTACCCTCTACCATAACACATGTCCTCCTAGCGGGTCCCACGTCCTAACAGCCGGCAAGGGCGAGAACCCTCATGATCAAGTACATCTCTGGGCGCGACCTCCAAATGAGCTGTACTGGGGATCAAGCCTTCGACCTGTGAGCATTTGGGGGACACTTCCTACCCAAATCATACCACCCAGGGAGGCTCAGCTATCTATCAGGTTCACACTGCTGCTGGGAAAACCTAGGCTTGAACACCAGTTTTCTGGCAGCCCGCCTGCACTCTTCGATGAGCTCTTTATCATTGCTGGGCTGCAAATGAGCAGCCTTAGCTGCAGTGACTGAGCAGGAGCATCCAAGAGCACGGCCCTGGGAGACGCTTCTCTGTCTGTACTTCCCTGCATCCCAAAGGAGACTCCTAGGCTCCCCAGGTTCCAACATCAGAGAGTCTGATGCTTTCTTACTACCATGTTGCTTAAATAAACAAATAATTAGAGGTAATTCTCATGTTCTAACAATTTCCTAAGCTGTACAATTAGAAAGTCAAACTCTGCTAGAGCTTCATATACATCTATATATTATATATGTATGTACACATATATTACCTACAACATCTTCTAGGGTCTTGTCTGTTTCTGTATAAAGAAGTTTGCGTAGGTCTTTCTGACCCTCACCCAACTGTAAATTTCTCTCCTTCTTCTCACGTCTCCTCCTCATCTTTCCTCTTCCTTGGCCCTCAGGTCCCCAGACACTCAACATACATATTCAACTTGGAAAGTAAACAGGACAGGAAAAAGGTGAGATCTGAGGGCAAAAAGCCTTTTCTTTGTAAAATAAATAAGTGAATTTTCGGAATTACAAATGAAAGCTCTAGAGGTATAAATATGAAAGTTGAGAGTCGTGATGAAATATGACATTCTCTCCCACTCAGTCAATGAACACTTCATAACTCACTGGAGACTGGCAAGTTCTGCATAATACATTAATATAAAGCCTTGAGAAGAATGTCAATAGCTCCCTTTGCCCACAGATTAACAAAAATACCACATGGGAATTTAATGGGTTCATTCCAAAGTTGCTGAGTATAGATAGATAAATAAATAGAACAAAAGACAAAAGATACACACAGGCCAAAGTCATACATATTCTATCCCTGCCCAGCGTACTTTTTATTTTCAACAAAGATATTGTTTTATGTATAGTGCTTAGTTTGTAATTTTAAAATCATTCAAATAGTCTAGCTTTTATGACACTGATTTCCATTTAGTCTGATACTCCCTAACACAAGATAACTCGAAAGAAAGAAAAAGAAAGAAAGAAAGAAAGAAAGAAAGAAAGAAAGAAAGAAAGAAAGAAAGAAAGAAAGAAGAAAGAAAATGAAAAAGTATTGTGGCAAATATCTCAGGTCCAGAGTTTTCCTCCAGGATGGAATGAACTAAAAACAACTGGACCCAAGGCTCAATGGAACATATTAAAAGATGCAGAAGCAACTCAAAACACAGTTAGACACCTTATCATCAACAAAGGGGCCAAACACCCTCACTGGAAGAAAGATAGTCTCTAATAAGTGATACTGGAAAAACTGGCTTTCCATATGCTGAAGACAAAAGCTAGACCCATGTCTCTTACCATGCACTAAGCCAAAATCAAAATAGATCAGAGATCTAAATATTAAAACAGAAACACTAAATCTGCTGGGAGAGAGAATAAGTAGAACTCTTCAAGACATTGGTGTAGGTAACAACTTTATGAACAAAATCCCAATTGCAAAGAAGATATTAAAAAGGATCAGTAGCTGGGATCTCATCTTACTAAAAAGCTTTTGCACAGCAACAGAAATCAACAGAATGAAGACAACCCACTGAGTGGAAAAAATATTCAGTCCCTCAGACAAGGGACTAATATCTAAAATATATAAGGAACTCAAAAAAATCAAGCCCCCCAAATTTAAAGACACAATGAAAAACTGGGCATCTGAAACAAACAGACACTTCTCAGGTGAAGAAGTAGAAGTGGCAAATAAAAGTATGAAAACTTTTCAACATCATCAGGCATTCAAGAGATAAAAATTAAAACAACACTGAGACCACAATGCACTCCATAGAGAAAGGAAATCATCAAGAAATCAACCAAAAACAAATGCTAGAGTGGTTGTAGAGGAAAAGGAACCATTCTTCACTGTTTATTGGAATTTCAGCTGGTGAAGCCACTGTGGAAATCCGTTTGGAGACTGCTCAAAAAAATAAAAGTACAGGTTCCATTTGACTTAGCTGTTCTCCTTCTTGGTACCTTCTCAAACGAATTAAAAACACCTCAAGTTTATCCTTCTTTATGGCTGAGTAGTATACCATTGTATAGAAATACCACATCTTTTTTATCCATTTCTTAGTTAATGGGTGTTATTGTTTGTGTCTGGATGTACCCGAATGCCTCAAGCAGTCATGGGGTGGGCTTGTAGAGTTTCTGACTGATTCATGGTCCAATGCTGGGATTATGGGTGTGAGTGTTACACCTGCACTGGGGTGGGGAGCTTGCATAGAATATAAGGGAGGGAAAGAGAGCAGCTTGCTCTCTGCCGCTTGGCCCATTTTGCTCTTGCTGCTTTTGCTGTCTTCTTCTGCCATAAACTGTCGCCCTCTGCCATGTGCCACTCTGCCTTGGAGCCAGCCGAGTATGGACTGAAACCTCCACACACTGTGAGCTAAATAAACCTTTCCTTCATTAATTCTGGGCATCAGGTATTTTGTCTCAGCAACAAGAGAAAACTATCTAAGACAATGGGCAAAGAAAAGGAATTAAAAACATCATATCCTAGTGATCTGCATAAATACCCATGTTTATAGCGGCATAGGTTATAATAGCTAAACCTTGTAAAGAACCCATATGCCCATCAAATTAATCTGATGCTCGCAAAGCAGGGGCAATTGAAGGGGCATGGGAATAAAAGAATTGAGTTCTGTGATCTACAAGTACTAATTCCCTACAACGAATGTAATCATTATGTACTGAAAACTTGACTAATGAAGATCAAAATATAAATTTTACTCTGAAAAAACTCAGAAATATCTTCAAATCCAAGTGGAGTATCACCACCAAAACTGTTACCTCCATTCGCAGAGGAAAGCAGCAATTTATGGTCTTTCATTCTACCACGTGTTTGCAGGATGCGTCTGCTGCCACTCATCCGATGTTCACTGTTGTCATCATCTTATACTTCACATAACTAGCAGCAACTGAGCAATCTAAATTAATACAGCTTCCACAGTTAGTTTTTACAGACTTTGGACCCAACTATTAGGAGGTATGGGTTTATTTATTGATATGTTACAGCTGTTTCTTCTTTTTAAGCAACATATTTGCTTACTTGGAGAACAATTATCCTCTTTCTCTTTGAAATTTATAATTTACCAATCAGTATCTTAAAATGGCATCTCTTTTTGTGTGACAAAAATTACAAGGTTCACATGAATGAATCACTAAAAATTATCTTATAATTACAGTACAGATTGTCTGAGTGATAACCTGAGTCACTCAAACTATGTTGAACATGAACTTAATCTACCTCATTCAAATTTATTTTTCAAAATTGATTTTTATGAGATGAAACAGATTACCTGGATGTAGTAAAATAAAGAAGGAGGACCCCTCAATAATAACACAGATAGTGCAACCATGTTGATCATTTATCAGGCACTTTTAGGGTATACAAAAAATCTAGTGTCTGGGTAACCCTTCAGCATTGTTGAATGCTCATCTCTTCTGATATTAAATATCCAAAAAATAACCATCAAAAAAATCCCATGATGTTTGGTTATAGGTTCACAAGCAGCTATACTCTTTTGCAGTCTGACCCTGTATTTGGTATTAACAGAATGTCACTATTTTTACGTATTGCCCAAATAAAGTTGATTTATTTATGTACTTAAGCAAACAAATGAGAATTTCCTTTTTCCAGCTCCTACTGAGAGCTGCCTCCTGCAGGGTGAAGAGTGAGTAACTTGGGCATTATGTGTTAGTAAGACTTTGAAGTTTTGTACCTTTGTACATTAATCTGGTTTGCATGCTAGCTATGTCACCATATAAATTACTACCTGAAGGACAATAAAAAGTAGTAAGACTTATTTTACGATGACAGCAACTTTAAGGTCAGGGATATAGCTCAGTGGCACAGGTGCCTGCCTGGCAAGCACAAGGTCCTAAGTTCGATTCCCAGTGCAAAACAAAACAAAACAAGAACTTGGTGAGCTTTTGTCTCTAAACACAATGCAGCAACTTTGTAATTAGTGGCTTCTTAGTACAGCGCAGTACTTAAAGAGTATCAAAACTGCCTTAAATTTTGGGCCTATTACAATTTGTAAGATAGAGGACACTGAATCATTTATTCATCTGTAAAATGTTGACATTAATACTATATATATAAATATATATTACAGAGGACTGTTTAAGGCAATACACATAATTCCCTTAGCATACTGGCCCTGTAGTAACCACTGCTTAATATCATTATCATGACACTTACCTTATGATTCCCAAGTATTTTTAAAGTTTTACATATTCATAATTTCATATGTATATTAACTGTCCCACATATGTGAATTTTACCCATAAATATCTTTGATACATTGTTTAGTGTCTTGTTTCCCAAAGTACATTACTGTGAGTAACACTGTATACAGATACACACCAAGGAATATACAACCATGTCTATGAATTTTTCCTACCTAATCTATATATGATTTAAACAACTTCATATTCTGAAGTATATAATTAGAAAATAAATCTAAGTAAAATCTTCACATTGTCATTGTTTAGTCTATCTTCTAGTATTTCTTGTTTCAGATAATTTTCCATGCAATAACCCAACACAGTTTACTTGATCCACCATATAGCTAAAGCGTGCATACATCTTCGTTATGCAGTTGTATAATCTGTCTCATTCTGCTGGCTTTCCCTGATTTGCCAGTTCATTTAATAAATGCTCAGAAACAGTGCTGTCAGAATGCTTCCCAGGTTCAGTGTTGGATTTGTAGAAAATCAAAATGCATGTTCATATGACCTTAACATAATTACCCAAAACTGAGTTACGTACCTGCATTCAAGAAAGATAAATTATCCTTTCCGTTCACATTTTCTGGGGCTGTACATTCATATACCAGTGCACACTGGGAAAGAATAAAAGGAACAAAATCAAATATACTTTAAAATAATTGAAACTAAATTTTGCTTGCAAAAACATAAGGCAATATACATGGTTTCAATAAATTTTGAAAAAAATCATTTCTTGTAAAATGGTTTTCTTCCTCGCTACTGTGAGGTTTATTTAACTTGTGACTCTTTGCTCTCATTTATATAGTCAGTGGTACATTGGTTCACATACTTAATTTGTTCTATGATTTTGGAAAAGATGGCCATACTTGTGTTTGTGGGATGAAGATGGTAGTGGTGCTGTTTGGTACCAAATTTTTTGCAAACAAAAATATTTGTGAACCTCATCAGGTACCACTGTAACATGTTTTATTATGTGATTACAGGCTGCATTTCAGTTCTGGCCGGAAACCACTCAGGAAAGAATGTAAAAAGTGGAAAAGGATTGTCCCTAATTTGCCAGAGATATGTTCTTACAACACTAAATTATATTTGACAAGCAGAATTGTTAACATTTCTTTTACCTGGGTGAATTTCAGACAAATGGAAGACAAATTATTTTTCTAAACTCTAAAGGCAATTTTAAGTGAAAGACAAAATATGTCAAAAAATCTAATTATATAGGATGAAAACATTTTTGTCTTCAGGAAAACATTATAAATACTTGCTCATAAAGTATAAGGACCAATTATAAATAAGGTGATCTGATGGGCCCACAATTAATAGACTAAATTCATGACATTCGCAGAGCTGACACTTCTCTGGATGAGAAGAGAAAAGGCAGGCAGAAGAGTGCATTGACCTTTCCTACAGAATGAGGCATGATGGGACAGGATGTTCCAGAAAACACATTCCTGTGCATGGCACTGTCACTCAGCTGCCTGTGGAACTGTGATAGAGGAAACAAGGCTCTTCTGGCCTGAGGAGTGTGATTACAAGGCCAGAGGTGGTGGCACACACCTATAATCCCAGCATTCAGGAGGCTGGGGCAGGAGGATCCATTGTGAGTTCGAGGCCAGCCTGGGCTACAGAGTGAGCTCAAGGCCAGCCTGAACTGCCTAGTGAGCCCCGGTACCTCCTCAACAAATAGAGTTTGATAAGAGATCAGTTTTTCACATAGGAAGAGCTGGTATTTGCTATCTTCATCTCTAGCCAAAAGTGTGTGTGTTACAGATTTTCACACACACACACACACACACACACACACACACACACACACACACGAACAGATATATACAAATAAATGTAAACAAAACACACAAAAGGGCTAGAAAGTTTTCCAGATGAGAGGGACAAAGGGACACAAGTAACCTTCCATATGGCCCTGCTCAAGAAACCCCAGGGGCTCAGGCTGCCCTCCCCCACAGGTCAGTTCAAGTCTACTTCAAGGATTCCCAAGGCTGTTTTGTGGCTGGTCCAATGTGTATTCCACCTCCCTTTGCCTTTCTTCCTCCAGGGACAGGATCATTTACTTACATGCTACTTTCTCATAGTCTCTTAATTTCTCTGTTGTGACACTCATCACGTTGCTCAGTAAACTTATTGTTGGGCAAGAAAAAAGTGTGCCTTTAGAGTTTTTCATTGAGGTCCTAGATCACTGAAAACATGAATGACTGCTCTAAAATTCTAATCTTCTTTTAATAATTTTCACACCCACCCTAAATCACAGCTGGTCCCCTTCTTTGAATGCACTGCTAGTTTGCAAATGCACTTCTCAGATCACTGAAGTACTGTGCACTGATGTTTGGACATAAAGTTCTTTATTTCTCCCATTTCCAGAATTTCCTCTACTCCTTTCAGGCAATACAGAGCTGTTAAAATAATTGGCCATAAACACTATATTCATCATGTTTGTGAACTACTCTGGCGTGTATAAGGGCTGTTTGCAGACAAATCAAATCTAATATTCTCATATTGGTTTGGAAATCCTTTCACAATTCATTCCTGACACAGTTCTATGTAATAGTGAGATATACAGCTGTGAGCCACCCTCTTTCCCAAAGAACATCACCACCAGCAACACGACCCACAGGTTTAGACTGAATGTGTTCAGTGCAGCCCAGGAGTCGTAGAGCACAGGACATTATTCTGAGACAGCGGCTTCCTACATGGGGGCAGCCCTGACTCCTTGTAGCTGGAGACACTTTCACAGTGCCTAAGGGGAGGGCTGCACTGGTGCACAAGGCAGGCATCAAAGCATGATTGTATTGTTTGTCCAAAGTCAAAGGCAGATCTTTTGGACAATTTCAACCCAAGAACATGCTAATGTTGCAATTGTAAGAGCTCTACTCTTCAGATGCTCAGACGATTTCAGGTCTATGTCACAAAGACATAAAATATTCAACAAAGAGTTCCTACATTGACTAATATTGATGATTCCTCATCTGGAACCTAATTGACTGGCACATGCATCTGGGCCTTACTGGCCTCCAGAAGTACAGGAAAATATATTCCTATCTCTTAAACTCTCCCATGCACGGTATGTTTTAGTGGCAGTCCACACCCACTGACAGAGGCATCATTCTTTCTTCTATCCGCTTAATCTACATGAGATATGACATGTGTCCCTCTCAGGGCGCGTAATTACAGTGCTAACAGAAGTGCTGATCTGTTTCCTTTAAATTATGCAAACCAGTAAGTGTCATATTATTTTAGGAATAATTTGTATTTCAGCTACTTTCTCTTTTCTTGTAAGCCATTCAGTCCATGACTAAGATTGTGTTAATACAGTTCAAAGGGATTTTGAATTAGCAGAAGAATCCATGCATTTGCAGTTCTAAAAAAGCACCCCCAAGGATTGGGACGAGGCTTTGAAAAACACCAAGATAAAGTTATTTCCTTAAAAATCTTGCAACTATCATGCATATCAGACCTTACTCATGTTCTTTACTCAAACACAGATATTCTTAGAGATTTCTAACATAGTTTCTAAGCCTTTTTTTTAAATGAAAAGGTCAAGGTATGCTAAAAATCCAGACAGGATAGAACTGATGCCAGCAATATTTGATGTGTTTATCATTTTTGTCAACTTATGACTCATCCTCCAAGTGTGCACTGCTTCTACCACCTTCTATTTCTAGAATAGCTTGGTTACATCCTTTTAAAGTTCACATTACTAAGCCAAAGCTTCATGTAGGACTTTGGTGGTGTCACGTTCTTGATTTATAAAAGGAGCATGGTTCAATTTGCCCTACCCCATAACAGTGGCAGTCTGGAGTCAAGGGGTGGGTGAGCTGTGAGCAGAAAGGATCCATGGTTAGGAACACAGTGAGTCAAGAAAACAGTTCTGCTTTGAAACAGGAAGTGTTTCTACGGCTGGTCTCCTGGTCTGTGGTTGCAGACATAGGCATAATGGTCTATCAGCTTCTGCACTTAGAACCAAGTTTAGCATCCAAATTCTCCCACACCCCATTAATCTTGATGGAAAAATTCATGTGGTGTTGGCAAAAGTGAGTCTTAATGGACTTAAAAGGAACAAGGTTGGAATTAAGGGATCCAGTCCAAAAACAGGGATCTTGAGTGCACAGAAGGGACCCTGATGGCCCAAAGAGGCCCTGACATTTGCAAACACCCTGATTTAAACATTAGGCCTGCTCAGAGCCTTTTCATGGTGTGTGCTAGTATTCCAAGGGGAGGTTGCAAGAACAGAGAACAAAGACTGGGATAGCCTAGCATGGGGTAAAATATATATATATATATATATATATATATATATATATATATTTGTGTGTGTGTGTGTGTGTGTGTGTGTGTGTGTGTGTGTTACTGGGGATCAAACTCAGGACCCAGCACTTGCTAGGCAAGCGCTTATTCCACTGAGCTATATCCCCAGCCCCTATATTTTTGAAATATAGTTTTGAAGATCTATTTTTGAAAATATATTTTTGTAAGGCAGTCTTAGACTTTTATAACATTATTTATTTGTTGACTGTTGGATAAACACCATTGCCCATGCAGATATTTCTTCATATCAAAACTAAACATGGTACCAGATAAGAAGCAATAGACCAGAAAATAACTCGGTAGTACTTCACACTTAAAACTGTTCATCTAGGAAAAGACAGAAATTACAGTACAGCATAAAGTAGCACAGCGCCTGCCTGGCGAGCACGAGGTCCTGAGTTTGATTCCTGGTATCAAAAAGCAAGTAAATGAATACAAAATAAAAAACCCCATTGTTT
Organism: Dinomys branickii; assembly: GCA_004027595.1. NCBI lineage: Eukaryota > Metazoa > Chordata > Mammalia > Rodentia > Dinomyidae > Dinomys > Dinomys branickii. The sequence goes on along the minus strand of PVLD010002691.1, from coordinate 79,371 downwards.
TTTTAAAAAAATCATTCTCAGTTTTAAATCTGTCCCGTATGTCTCAGTTGTTTCAATAAAACAGGCAACTTCATTCCTAAGAAAGCAATTCAGGTTTATATTTATACCAGGGTTTCACTCTTAGAGAAAAGGGAGCAGAAACTCCCGGGCACATGTGTATATGCATCACTCCTGGGCTTCGAATTCAGCTGCTTCACTGCAGCGGGCAGAGCCCGTCCTCTTGAGCTGTCCCTCTTCTATCCTCTACTTCCTGCCTCTCTCTTTCCAACTTCATAAGGCACAAATTTCCTGTAAAATCTTCCCTCTTACACGTAACAATAAAATGCAAACTAAAACTGCAACACTTTTTAAAAATAGTTTTGGAAGTAGACTAGGTTACTTTGGGCCATAGCCCCCCCCCAAAAAAAGTGTGTGGTCCATCTCCTGCGGGGTTAATCCTGCCAAAACAATGATCGAACCTTTTCCTGCTACTGAGAAGAGGAAATGTGAGCAAGGGTGCTGGCAGCAAAGAGAAAGGTGTTTGTGCAGGGTGTGTGGGTTTGCCCAGTTCCATGCAAATAGACACTCTGGCTCACAGGTGAAACACACAAACTGCACTCTAATTCCAGAGTCACTTTCTCATACAGGTTTTGAATAATGAGATTTCTGTCCCCACAGAGTGCAAGTGATAAAGGCATCTGGCAAAGCCGACCCTTCTGATTGAATTTGTGCTGTCAGAGAGCCTACCTTTTGCCCCTGCACATCTGTCGCAACGTGGTCGGCTTCCGCATCTCCGATCTCCCCCATCTTCACGACAGCGACTTCTATGGTGCCAACCACTTTGCCACCATCTGAAGTTCTGCAGACACAAATCAATGAAATGCGAGAGTGAGACTCTTGTCTCAAGCACGTCTAAAACGTGTTTGTTTCTAAAAATCAGAAATATTGCTGCTTACTTTATTTGTTTTGAACATAAGTGCTCAAAACACAGTAAAACATGCTACTAGGGCCGATGTTTTTAATTTTAAATGAGCATTAACCACAGATTCATGAGATAGGGCACGAATGATAAGAAAGCATCTCATGAAGATGAATCCTACTAAGGGTAATCAGGAACAGCCTCAGGGAAAAGAATATTGTGTAACAGATCAAAGCCCTGTGTGCAACCACCCAACCTCTGCAACAGCATAAACCTCAGCCCACTTATACTATGTGCATGAGACAGTGTCTGTGTCCATGAAAGAAACTATAGGCAAATACACACAAAAGAAAATGAACATCTATGCATCTCTCTATGGCTGGGCCCCTGCCTATAAAATCTTTGTATGTTTTCTTTAATGACTTTCCTTACTAGCAGAGAAGGTAAAGAAGATTATCACTTAGCAAACATCCGTTAAAGTATGCGCAAAGCAGAATTTATACTAGAGTTCATCTAGTTCAACTCTTACTTTTGCAGACAAAGAATTTGAGACTCAGAAGGATAGGAAGACTTTCCAAGGGGACAAGTGACCATCTTGGGTTTCTATCTCATTTAGATATACTGGTCACTGAACAATTCTTCTATATTTAATGAGGAAGTTTATTTTATTACTAAGATATTCATCATTATTTCCATCAACATAAAAATCTTATGGTTGGTCATAATAATGAAAACAAAGATAAAATTAACAAGCCATCACACATCCACATTCTCTAGTTTTTATCTACCAAGTGAGGGGCGCCCTTTATCCCATGGGAACACCATCACATACAATAGCTTTTTCTCTTGAGCCTTACAGTGAAAATAGGCAGCATAAGCCAGGTGCAGTGGCACATGCCTATAATCCCCGCACTCGAGAGGCTGAGGCAGGAGGATTGTTATAAGTTCAAGACCAGTCTGGGCTACAAATTGAGCTCAAGGCCAACCTGAACTGCAGAGCAAGACCTCATCTCAAAAAGGGAAAAAGAAAGACAGGAAGGAAGGAAGGAAATAAGCAGCATAAGCCTTGACGTAGTCTGATGTGCTGCTGTAACTCACTTCTACCTAAACTCAGCTGACTGAATAACAATGGTCATATAACACTTCATTTTCTTTATTAATCACATTCTTCCCTGACATTTGTCTTTCACTTTAATCTGAATGCCAATAGTGTGTGTATTTTGGTCAATTCCTTTTAACTGTTGCTGTTTTATTGTTATAAGAAGTGTTAAAACCAGGAATAGGAAAGCTCGTGTAAGTAGTTTAGCAAAATGCTACTTAAAAGTATGAATAAGTTGAGTGAAAGAGAAATAATTATGTTACTAGATTATGGTAGATTTTTCTAAAAAAATGAAGTGTGCAAGTTAAAATGCCCATTTGGATTATGTTTTTAAGGGAACTAGAGCAAGTCCTCTTGATAAGTACACAAGTAATGTCACAGTGTGAAGAAATAAAGATGACATACATAGAAAAAGGAAAGTGAATTTTTGTTAAATAGCATATTATATGAAATACAATATTTGCATGATTTTAAAATCAGTGACAACCATAATATTGACTCAATCATTTATAATGCGTGTGAAAATCTCAAACATTCATCACAAAGAAGATGCATACACAGGTGACAGTGTGATCTGCAGTACTGTAGAAAACTGTAATAGCTCCAGTTCTGACATGGCTTTAAATAATTCATTGTACCATTTCCCACTTAAATGTGACATAACTTCTTGTCACCAGTCATAACGTGGCATATCTCTGCATAATTCTTCAGTGCCTCTTAATTAAATAGTTTAATAGGAACCCTCACTGGTACTACGAATAGTTTTTCTTTCCTTAGAGATTTGCAGATCTCTTCCCCAAAACTGATTATGTAAACAAATTATCTTTTCCTTCCCCCAAGAAACGGTTTAAATACTTTCACAGAAAACAAACTAAGCTAGCTTAATTTCTAGGCATGAAAACCTATGTGTGACTTGCTGAGCTTTGCCACGGACCTAATGTGACGATGGACTACATGATTTGAAACAGCAAATTCTTCCCAGCCTCTTGCAGGGTGTGGGACCCACTGTGAGGCGACATAAGGGTCACACACATGAACTCAAAGTCTGAGTGGCGAAAGGCACAAGAATCTGCTTTTCTCACTTCTAACTCAGTCCTCCTCCTAAGGAGTAAGCTCTGAGGAGCGGCTAATGTGGTGGGCGTGTGGCACAGACCTTGCAAAGGTGGTTGCTCATTCTTCCCCTCCTTCATCCTGATAGAGTAAAGCTTCAGCACCGGCAGAAACTGAATTGCTATTGCCATTAAGGTGCCAATTTATATTTAATCTGGTTGTCCCCAGAGGTGCTACTGCAATATCCAACACTACAGTAAAATAAAGAGTATGGCAAATCATAGCATGTGCATTTCCAGAGTGATTAAACACACACTCAAGATCCAAAGACTTACAGACATCAGATTGTGTGAAATGAAGCCCATATGTCCAATCGTGCAAAGCACACAAATCAGTAACTACTGCAATGGAAATGAACCTTCCAAAATTACTAAATAGATGAATGGGGCATAGAAGATGGGAATACATTTCTGAGCTATAGCTCTATCCCTTTTTTAAAGTACCTGGCTACTTATGACAGTGATTTTTCTTTTAGGTTTCCTAGTCCCTGAGAGGAATCAACGCAAGGAGTTTGCTTAATCGGAGGTATTATACAGTTGTAATGTCACTTTCGCTTAAAATTGTATTAGGTAAGTAGCTCTTTTGAGTAGCTTGAAGTCTATCTCCTCACCTGAGGTGTATGAGAGACGGAATTACTAAACACAAATTCAACTGAATCCAGACACTGAAGCATGGTTCACCCTATCATTGAATTAAAATGCAAAATGCAGAAACCATTTCCTGTTTATTTTATAATCATTAATCACAGGAAGAATACAGATATCCACACATCTGTTCAACTGGGAGAGTCACATGTGAAATATTTATTTCATGTACCCAAAGATTATTTCAAACATGAACTTCATAGAGATTTAGGTAAAATATTCTCAACTGCTTAATTTTGCTTTCACCTTACTACCTGTCCAGTTGGCCAAACTTAGTCATAGTCGTTGAACCCTTTATTCATCACCAAAATCCCACTGGATTTTAACCAATGAAAGGTCATCCCAGTATACAGAAGCTATATTGAAGAGAGTGCTGGGCTAGGGACCAAGGAACCCAAGTTCTAATCCTACATCAGCTACTAAGTAGCTACATGACCAAGTACTAATAATTTCCTTTCTTTGAGTTTCAATTTATTGTGCTACAAAACAAAGGCTTCGTTTCTAACACCTACCCCATAACATCAGCACTCAAACCCCACGGTCTGATCATATCTACAGTTCCATAGCAGACCATCATGGGCTGATCTGGACTCAAGAAATATCTCAGGCATATTCTAGCCTCTCCTACTTCCTCCCCAGTTTCCCACCCAAGCCCTCAAACAATCCAAAAGTATGCCCACTATGGGAAGTAAATGAACAATAAATTTGATTGAATCAAAATCAGAGGTTATCCTTATATTCTTTCCTAAAAATTCATGAGTCAGTGAGATGAGGCTTTAGTTATAATATCTCAACCTGTGCAAAGATTAAAGGAAAGGAAAAAGCTGTCATTTCAGACAGTGTTACCAGGTCAGTGTCACTATTGAAAGCAGAGAACCATAGAGAGAAAAAGATGAATAGTTCATGATCGCTACAGTGTTATATCACAATGTCCCAGTCCTCTCTCCATCAGTAGAGTGGCTTAAATATTTAACCATGCCAACAAGATATGGGGGACAGGGAATTGGCAAATTTCAACACTACAAGTCTATATTCTTTTCTCCACTAGGTTTTCAGATACATAATACATGATGTGACTGAGGCTCTTTAAAAATCTGCCTTCACAATAATTCCCCTAATGCTTCCTAATGAAATATTCAATCTCACATGCTGAAACAGACAAATATTTTTAAAGACTAAAGAAAAGAGGATAATTTAGTGACATTCTTAGTTTCTTTCCCACCTGTTCTGCCATCTTTAGCAGAGTGAAATTAGAAAAAGAAAAGAGCAATACCTTTGGAATTGTTAATAGAAAAATGTAAATAGCTTTCTTGTTTGGAAAATGCCACAAAAATGCAAACCAACAAACGACTGTAAACATGCAGGGAGAACCATCATTAGCACTGTCAGTTTTTCTGAATATAAAGTAGCCCTGGGGCCATACACAGGAACTTACAGTGGCAAGACTTTGCACTTAAGACATTCAGATATATGACTTAGGAAATGGAAATCCCATCCAGACAGCAAAGTAAGCCACGGCCATAACTAAACAAGTGGAGTCAGTGAGTATGTGGGACTGCTGTGATGGTCTTTCCGGTGTGTACCATCATACAGCAGGCTAGCTGTACTCAGGATTTACTTAGGGTTTGTGGAAGTGAGAGTTCTATTTAGGTATGTGCAAGCAAAAACCCTTCTATTCTGGATGAAATCCACGAAACCCAGAATTCATAGAACACTTTCATACTAATAGTCAAATAAAACTCAGTAGTTTTTAATATTAACAGTCTATGTTAGTTTTTTCTGTTATTGTTCTTTTCTCACTACAAGCTTACCTTGAATCTTAAAGCCCACTGTTTTAAGATTCAATCGACATTCTCTAAATATATACCACAATTTTATACTTCCAGCTCAAACTCAATTTCCCGATCTAGAATTCCAAATTCCTTTGTCCTGAGTTCATCAAATCTCCTCTTATTGGCTTGGAACTAACTCTTCACTTTCTCAAATGTAAAATCATTCATACTAATAGGGTGTCTAAAAATCAAAACTAAAAATATTCCACTTTTACCTTTGCCTTTGTCTTTATCCTGTGATGTCAGTAAACTTGAGTGAGTCTTTTTCCTGTGTCCTCCATATATCCCTTTCCAGTAGCAACCTCATGGGTGGTTTCTTTATTTCCCTTAGGTTATACTTGAAGCATATGCTTCCTGTTCCCCAGTGGCTTTCTCCCTATTTCTTCCAGGTCATGTTCTCTTCCTAAATCCCTGCTTTCAATATCTTATTTCATTTTCCACATTAAAAGTCATTACACATTGTTCATCTCTACCCCACCTCTATAGTCTGTCTTTCTGAAACTTATAACAGGGTATGTTAAATTTTAAGGACAGTTCAGGATTTTGGGCTTGAATGGATCTAATTTATCACATTCCATTTAAAAAATGGAACATGATTTAGTGGAAAGTACAATGAACCCTGAGTAACCAAGTCCATGGTCAAGGACCTGACTTTCTATAAATAAGCAGCTATTACTGGAAACAGGCAACTCAACTTCTATAAAGAAATCTCAGCTATAGAATACAAAGACTGCAAACCAGCCACCTAACTCAAGACATACATAACAAAAGTAAAAGCTCTTGGGTTTAAATAGAAAAATGCTTTCACCTAAGGTAATGAGTGCTAGAGTTATAGTGCCTGTGCCATAAAGCCTCAAGACGGAGATGGAATTGGCGGAGATGGGAATAGGCCCAAGCAAGGGAAGACTGAAGGAAAAGGAGGGAAGGGGAAGTAAAACAGGTCAAGGCATGATGTGTACATATGCCAATGCCCCATGACAAAGGTGTTTATTATGCACTACCAACACATAAGAAGAAAATAAATTTACAAGAGCGCACCATGGAAATGTGGACCATTGATTTTTCACACTAACTGGCTTGTAGATCCCTCTGTGTACTGCTAAAACCCATACCATTCCAACGTAGGGGATTCCACTAGCACAAATAAACCACAGCAAATTTCATCCTCCTCCTGACACTATAAACATGCTCTGTTATATTTGTACTTTTAAATGAGAAATAAATATGCTTTTAAATGATAAATATGAAATATCAACAATCTCTCTGAATTAAAAATATCAGCAAGGTGAGAAAACAAAGTTAGCTTCTTGTTCTGTGGCAGGAGTTTGAAAAACACAAAATTACAAGAAAATTAATACGACATTCGAATCTGCCAGCTGGGCTCCAGTTGTAGGAAATGCGGAGTGAGCATACTTTATGTCAACACACACACTGCATGCAGCTACGAAAACCAGACACAATGCAGGGAGCATTTGCGGACTCTGAAGGTAAATAGCACCAGGCACACCAAAGATCAAGGTCAGAATCGCAAACACCACTAAGCCAGCAGTGTGTTTGTAATTTTCCCTCTCTGGAAGTCCTTGATCTAGATTCAGCACAGCCCCACATACAGCAGTGAGTCTTGGTGTAGACAGAGAAAGCTCCAGGAGAAACTCTTGATCTGGTTCAAAGCCTGACTCACAACATGAAGCAAGATCTATCTTCTCTTCTCCACTTTGTCAGGCCAGAGTCCGAAGTAATCTTAGAGTCACAGTGTCATCAGCCATAAAAATGGCAGCAATTGGGGTTACAGTTTGCTATGAAAATTCACAAATTCCTGTAAAAGTGTAAGAGAGGAAATGTTTCTTCTCTGGAGGAGCTGTGGAATGAATGATCTTTGCCTCGTTTTCCCCAATGTTCTGCCGTGAGAACCCCCAAAGACTATGGAGTTGCACAGCAGAGTAAGAAAATAAAACCCACACTCTCTGGCTGGGGAATTTGAAAGAGAAGCAACCGTCAAATGGACAGTACCAGAGAAATTGTGAGGAGAAGCAGCAGACAAGAACTTCATGTTTTCAATAGTCCCGGGGCTCACTCTAAGCTGTGCATGTATGGATCTGATATGAAAAAATAAGTGTATTGGGGACTTGGAGAAGTGATCTGTGGTTCAGTTCACCATAAAGACACAGACAGTCACCTGGATGACACATGTGAAGGGCAGATCCAAATGCCACTATAAGTTTTTTAAAACAGACATTGAGATCGAAGTCACAAGTTGTCACAAGACACAAGATAAATGCACAAATATCTATCAATGGACAATTAGACTCCAGATGGAAAAAAGGTTTGCAATAGGTACAAAACCAGTAAGGTGTTTATTTGGAGCTGTAATAAAATGTGTAAGATCTTTGTGTTAAAAATTATAAATGCTAATGAAAGAAATCAAAGAAGGTCTAAATATATAGTGTTTTAAGTCATGGATTGGAGGGTGTAATGTTATAAAGGTGTTATTTCTCCACAAACTGATCTATAGATTTAGTGCAATAGCAACTAATATTCCAGCAACATTTTTCGCAGATGTTGACAAACTGATTTGAAAATTTATAAGAGAAATGTCAAAGAAACAGAATGGTCTAAATAAACCTGGACAAAGAAGAAAAAAAGAGAAAAATTTCACTAGGTTAAATTCTGATGTAGTGAAACCTACAGTAATCACACCTCAAGGTTCTAATGAAAAGATGGACTCACTGACAAATGAAATGAAGAGGCAGTGTGATCAGTTGGTTCTTACAAAGTTATAGAAATGCTGATAGAAAAAGAGCAGGTTTCCCCAAATATGGTTTTCCCACAATGAGGCAGCCATTTGCAACAAAAATAAAAGTGCTTCAACTTCACAACTTAAGCCGAAAGTAATTCAAAGTGGTCCATAGACCTAAATTTAAAACATTTTTAAAAAAGTAAACTTTTAAAATTGATGTAGACCTTTCTCAATTCAGTTTTGGAAAAGAGTTCTAAAATATGACACCAAAATAATCATTGTAAAACATAATACGCTGAACTTCATCACAACTGACAAGTTTTGCCTGCAAAGGCCATCGTTCCAAGTATGAAAAGACAAACTATTGACTACAATCAAATATTTGCAAACCAAACACCTGATAAAGAATTTCTGTCCAAAAGACATAAAAAGCTCTCAAAATTCAATCATAAGAAAACAACCTAAATGATAATTGTGAAAAATATTTGAACAGACATGTTGAAAAAGAGAGCATTTGTAGATGGTAAAAGTACAATGTTCAGTCTCACTGGCCATTGAGTTTTAATGAAAACGAAAACCATTATGAGATGCTACTTTAATGTGTTAAAATGGCTGAGAAGAATGCAGATTCAGCGAAACCTAGATACACTGCTACCAATGAAAGTAGCTCAGCCAGTTTCTCATAAAATTGAATACTTACCATATGACCCAGTAATCCCAATCCTAGGTATTTATCTGATAGAAATAACAATTTAGGCTCACTTAAAGAACTACACATGACCCAGGCATGGTTGGTGCATGCCTGTAGTTCCAGAACTCAGGAGGCTGAGGCAGGAAGATTGCTGAGAGTTCCAGGCCAGCGTGGCCTACAAATAGATTTTAAGACCAGCCTGAACTGCATAGTGAAACCCTATCCTAAAAAGAAAAATAAGAGCAACACATGAAATATTTACTAGCTTCATTTGTTATCACAATAACTTGGGAACAATCAAAACATCCTTTCATGTGATTGGTTAAACAAACTGTGGTATATCTATACCATGAACTATTTAAGACAAAATTGATGGTTAGTACAATAACTTGGATGGTACTGGACTGAAACAATGAAGCCAATCTCAAAAGGTTACACACGACACAATTCCAGTTTTTAATCTTTCTCCAAAAGGAAAAGTTCTTATAATAAACAATTGATCAATGACTGGCAGAGATGACTATTGGTGGATGTACGAGCCAAAGATACAATAAGTGGGGTTTCTTTATGGTGGTGGAACTGTTCTGCATCCTGGCTAAGGTGTTTTCATGAGAATTTATTCATGTGATATAATTCACAGATCTGTACAACAACAAAAAGTCATTTTTACTCTATCTTAGTTTATGAAAGAGAATAAATGAGAAAGGACACCGTCGTTTTCTCTGATAATAAATTAACAGATAACAAAATAGCAATTTGATCTAGGAATACAAACACCACACTTATCAAAAGGTCATCTTCTTTCATGCCAACCAAATCTAATTTGTGACATTTAGTTGAGATGTCTTTCAAAATGTGAAGTTTATTAATGAATTATGCTTTTTAAATATCTGAGAACATTAGAAATCTCATATATGAAAGAAAAACTTTCCACCTGAACCAGGGAAGGCAAATGTGTGGAATGAATAGGAAAAAGCTCATTCAAGGAAGTGCAATACCTGTATCCAAACAATGGCTCCCAATCATGCTAGAATTCAGCTGGCTTCCAACTCCTTAAAATGACATTTAGCCTCACATAAGATAAAACTACGGCTAAGCTTTGAGTTTCTTTTGCTATATTTATTTGTTTGCGTTTTTAATATGGATTAAAAGGAAGGGAAAGTTTGGGAGGAAAAAGTTGTTTTACATATATTAAACAGAAGCTATTGAGATAGGAAGAAAACCAAGAAAATGAATTATATGAGGTAATATATAGGTGACCATAGAAATTTGATTTAATGATGAAAAATTTTAAAAACAAAATTACAGACACTTTTTAAGGGCAGGTGCCAACAATCTTGACAGTTCATGGAGCAATTTTTTGCTTCTCCAACAAAATTTTTACATGAATGATTAGCAAATACCACAAAACTAATAAAAATGCTTTTAGATGCTCTGAAAATATCCATAGATAAAAAACATAGAGAAGTGGAGAATTCAATTACTAAATAATCAGTATTAAATAATAACGATGTGAAAATATTTAATATTCAAATTTTGAATTGTTTATTTTTATGAGTCTTTGTGCCATTTGGTTTCATGACCATTTTAAATATTAGGAAGGAGTACAAGGAGTTATCTACAAAAAGCCAGTGCTAAAAGGTCAAAATTATAGTCATGAGTACTATTTTAAAGTATAATGTGCTTCTGTAGTCAAAAACTCAGGGTTTTAAATTACAGGAGACATGTACTCTAAAACTGAATACTTTTTCTGCCTATATTTTTATACTTAATTGCATTTGGATTCTTCTGTAACTAAATTAGATTCTTTTAGTTTTAAAAGTCATAGTTTCTTTCTTATTCTTTGGTTTGACAATATTTCCCACCAAACCTGTTTCCAAGTGTATAAAACCCCATAGACATACTTCCTGACAAGTTGGGGGATACCTGCAGCTCTGGAATGTGGGAGGATGGCAAGAGGATTTTGAGTTTGAGGCCAGCCTGAGTGAGCTACATAGTGAATTCAAAGCCAGCTAAGACACAAGACTGTCAAAAAAGCAAACAATAAGACAAAGCAAAATGAAAAACTGTAAAATTATGATAAAAATTAATTATCCATTAATTTCACTTATTAAGCAACTGCATGGGCTAAAAACTCTTCCATGCATGAGAAAATAACAAGAAAAAAAAACCCAAAAAATTCTTACTTCCAAGGAGTTTATAACCTAGTGGTAAGTAAGGCAAGTAATGAGGTGCTATACAGCAGTACCTAGGTTCACAAACTTAATTATTTCCACGTTTCTGTTCAGGAACCAAATTGGACAAGAACTTAATCAAGAGCAGAATGAAATCCAATGGTTAGGTTCAAGGTCGACTTCATAGAGAAATTTGATTTGGTTCTTATCCAATTCAATTTGCAACTAGAATCACTGAAAGATTTAAGTTTGTGAACTGAGTACCACTGTATCAGAACGCATCAAGTACCCTAGAGAAAAATTAGGGGGTAAATGGGAGAGAAGTGCTGCACTGAGCTGATATTTTATATTTGGAGTTTGGGAATGGCCTCTTTTTAGTAATATGACATTTGATCAAGCAACTAAAGGAGCAAGAAAGTGAGCCACATGTCTTTCTTGGGACAAGGCCTTTCCATGGAGGAACAGAAAGGCCAAGACCTTGGAAGTGAAGCCCAGTTGCCGCATTCTGGGGTAGGAAAGGTGGCAGTAAAGGTGGCAGAGTGGATAAAGCCAGGTAGACAGAGAACTACAGGACTCTGACGGAGAGGCAGGTATGAGCTTCCATCACTGTGTTAGAAATTACCGCAGCACTTAGTGACTGGCTCACAGTTTCTGTAGAAGCGAAGTCCATACAATGTCTTCTACGCTGTCTCAAGCCAAGTGGAAATCACGAGGCAGGCTGGGCTGCATGAGCACAGGAAGGCTATCGTAAACAATCCATTTCCTGTGGGTGGGCGGTAGAATTTATGTCCGGCTATGACTAAGGTTTTCATTTTCAGCTAGAACGATATCAGATTTGAAGCCACACAGTGGTTCTTGCACTGAGGCTCCTTCCATAGCAGTTTAGGATACGGTGGTTTCCTTTCATTAAGCCAGCAGGAAAATTTCCTCTCCAGTCTACTGAGCCAGTGTCTTGTACATGACTACCCTGGTACCTGCATATGATTTCAAGAGTGACTATGCCATAGAAGGTAAGCGATGAGGCTGGCATCACCCCGACCATATTCATAGCCTCCATCCGCACTGCAAAACAGAGGGAGGGTGTTTTGCACAGTGTGGTCATGGGGTGATGCTGTGACGGTGGTGTGTGTGTCTCAGAGAACACCACAGCAGGGGTGGGTGAGCAAGATTATCTGACATTTGATTAGATATTGTAGGAACTTTGCCTCTTACTCTGACCGAGGTAGAAAATCAGCAGACATATATTTTAAAGTAACAGCATGGACTACAAGGGTACACAATGACGCGGAGACAAGCAAAGAGAAGGTTGTAAGGATGATTAGGAGAAATTCAGATGAATTTGTCATGGGCCAGATGCTAGCTCTATTTTCAAGGTGGTGCTAATAGGATACTGTGATTGAATATAGAAAATAAGAGAAAGAAAACCAGAGACAACAGAGATTTTCACTTAAACAATGGGAAAGATAGAACTGCAACTTTCTGAGTTGAAGAGCCTAAGAAGGTAAACAGGATTTCAGGGGCAGCAAGTAAGAAGGAAGAGTTCATTTTGAATAGTTTACATTTGCGATACTCATTCAAAACCCATTTATTGCCAGGCGTTTGGATGTGAGTCAGGAGTTCAAGGCCTTGGTCCACACTCTGCTCTACTCAAAGTCAGTGTTAGAAAGCAAGTGAGTCCGTCTTAATCACAGGAGGAGAGGCAGACTAGAAGTAGGCAAGTGAGCAAACATAGAGTGGGAAATTGTCAAATTCCTCTTCTCGGTGGAATAGCAGCTGGATAAATTACCTGGGAAAAAAGAAGAGGAGAATATTCTGCAGGTTTTAGGAATGAATTGGTGTAAAATAATGATCTCGGAGAATGGCAAAGTGAACAAACTGGAGAAAGAGTGGGGTTACAGTCCTAGCAAGGCCCAGGCATCTAAAAGTCTGATCCCCAAATGCAAACTGTTCACACCTGAGCTAAAACATCAGCACTCACAAGTTTTAGGACATGATAGATTTTTTTTTTTAATTTGAAGTGAGTATTTTCCTCAGGGTCTATACTAAGAGGAAGAGAGGAGTAGAGGAGTTGAGAATATGCATAAGGGAATTACTCTGCGACTTCCCGAGGGTGGACCTAGAACCTCATTTGGCCAAGAAGAGAGGCTGTGGGGGCAGAGCACGAAGGGCAGAGCTGCTCTGGCACATCAGTGCTCCATAGCGGCAGAGCAACGAGAGGGGGCCGCTCAGGAGACGGCGGATGGGATCGGAAGAACAGGGTGCTCTCAAAAGGGAGACTATGGCCATAGCGCTAAGGAGGAGATCTGGAGGGGACCTGAGGAATGGTTTGCTCAGGCGGTACAGAGCAAACAATGAACTGGAAAGGTCACCCTTGCGGCCACTGAGTGGGATATATCTGACAGGAGTAGCACTGAAGAGAAACAAAGTGTGTCACATGCTAAAATTCCCATGAAATGTGGGGAGATGACATCCGCCGGTGACCTTGGTATCATGAAAGATCTCGAATGGTGTGAGGCCCTGAGCCTAAGTTAAAGTGGGCTCCAGAAATACCTGTTGTACACCAGGGTTGACAGGTACAGCCGCAAGGGAGAGAGGCCAGCTTCCGGCAACATAAAGATGGTGCGGACATCCAGGTATCACAGGAGAGCCGGGGTGCAAAAGCTACTCGGGACACAGCAGGTGGGGGAACAAAGAGATGGAAGGATGAGGGTCCATGTGGATGAATGCATGACCCAGGAATCCAGCCCTTCGGTGCGCAGTAAATCACCGCAGAATGAGTAGCAGTGACAGTTGCAATGAATTCCGCTTAGTGCGGCAAAGCATTACAAGGATGACGGGCTGTGCAAAGTTCAAAACACTACAAAGAACTTAAAGCTCCCACATTCTGATTTCAACTTAATCTGCTCTATAGAGCTGACTCTGTGTTAATAAATTAACTGTAATTATTTTAGAGGCAAAATGTGACTTTTCCATAGTTGAAGTAATCTAAACAGGACAATATGGATTCTTGTTTTTTCTTAAAAGAAAAAACTAATTAAAGTTTAAGATTTCTGCTACATGGTAGCAGTGTACTGCTTTTATTCCAGATAAACAAATTCTGATGACCAGCAAAAATAAATCAATTTTCATTTATGAGCTTTTCAACATAATGTATCTTGGAAAGTTGCTTACTGTTTCTCTGAATATCTCTGTTTTAAGACATAATTTTAACCTGTTTTTAATTATAAGCGGATATATCTATTTGTTATTCAAAGGTCTTTATTACATGTCTAAAAAAAAAACCTCTGTAAGAACAAGAATAAGTTTTGGTATTTGGCAGACTAAGGTTCTAATAGGAAGAAGAAAGATGCAAACATTAAGTCATGGAATTAAAATTTTCAATTCAAAAGGGATTACTACATATCCTTCTGTAAATTTTTCAGAGTTATAATGAAATGTATTCCTAATTAAAGCTTCACTAGTTTTATTGTCTTAGTTACTTTCTTCATTGCCAGGACCAATGCCTGAGACCCACAGCTTAAAGGAAAAGAGTTGTTTTTCCTTTTTTGATCATGGACATAGTGCCTGATCAGCTGTTTCCCAGGGAGAAAATGTATGGTAGATGGGTATCGCAGAGGAAAAGCCCCCTGTGTTATGGTGGCAGAAAGGAGGGAGGGAGGGGAGAGAGAGAAAGGGGAGAGTGGGAGGAAAAGGAGAGGGGGAGAGGGAGAGGGAGAGAGAGGAGAGAGGGAGGGGCAGAGGGAGAGTGAGAAGAGGGACAGAGGAAAGGAGGGAGAGGGAGAGAGGGAGAGAAAAGGGGATGGGGAGAGGGGGAGGGGAGAGGGGCAGGGAAGACGCACCTGTCCAGCATCATGCCCCAGGTGACTAGTGTGCTCTATCCAGGTCCCAACTTCCAACAGCACTCACTCAACAGCACTGAACTTACCAGTGCATGATTCCACTGGTAAGTAGGGGGGTCCCCCATCATCCCATCACCTCCCACAAGCTGTCCCTGTGAGTACATGAGGTCTCTGGGGGACCCTGTCAACCTAAGTCATGAGATTTGTTTTTGATTAAAACGTATTCCTGCATATGAGGTGATAGACAGATAGACGGATAGACAGATATGCACAGATCATACATTGTCCACCTGACTTGCCCCCCTCTGTCCTTTCTTCCCCTCCCCAACCCGCTTCCTCTTCTCTAATATTCAGCCTTCTGCCTTCGTGTCCCCCTCCCAGAATCCACGTGAGACACAACATGCGTCTTTCTGAAGCTGGTTTATTTTGCTTAGCATGATCATCTCCAGTTCCATCCATTTTCCTACAAGTGAGATAATTTACTTTTTAGGGCTAAATTGTACTGTGTATATGTGCATCACATTTTCATTATTCATCAATGGACAGACACCAGTCTTAAATAATCAAAGGTAGAGCTGGTTTTTCCTATGGTTCTGAGATACACTCATAGAATTCTTAGTATGCTGATTAATTAAACTAAGGAAGAATTTAGAGCCAGGAGTCAACTTCAGTGTGGATTATCTAGTCCATTTTGTGGAAGTTTGAATCAGAAGATTTACTGGGAGCTATCCAAGAACAGTACAAATCAGATGACCAAGTCTACTTTTTTAAGACTTATTTCTGAAGACCAAAGCATAAAGTGGTGGTAACTAGGTTATTTGCTGTTTGATGAAGAAATTTGTTTTGTGTAGGGAAGTAGCTCAGCACCAGAGTGCTTCTCTAGTGTGTGCAAGATGCTTGAGTTCAATCCCCAGTTCTGTTAAATAAACAAATAAATATATAATAAAGATTATTATTTTTATCTTTAAAATGTTGTAAGAAAATGGTAATGGTTTGGATTGGCTCTTGACAAAAAGCCTTTCCTCTTGAGTTCTGAGGACATTTGCCTTCTGCTAAACTAGTTAATCTTCCTTCTGGGCAACAGACAATGTGTGATGCTGCCTCTTCTTTAATTCCTTCCTTCCTCAGGTTTCTTCCCATACACTGAGTTCTTTAAATAGCAGCGTGAGCTTTCTTATTTATCTCCTCTCAGTCTGGAGTCATGTTGTTCTCCACGCACTGAGGAAATTTCTTCCTGTAAGCGTCTTCATTTTCTTCTGTTAGATTATGCATGTAATCTGAAATGTTCCAGACCACGATGTTCTCCCAAATTATTTCTGCACTAAATTCCTTGTTTCCTGCACCATAGCTGGCAATTCTGCAGTACTATGAGGGACGGATAAGTTTCTATCCATAATTCCCTTTGGATCTCCCCAAAACTTGATTTCCATAGTATTTCTGGCAAGAACCACGTCCGGATATAAAATACCTTCACACCGCACCTTGGGAGGTCTTGGGCATGAGCTGCAGAGATGGTTGTAGTCCATCTCGGACTAGCACAGGGAACCGGATAGCTGTGTCAATACTGTGTCCCTCACACAAGCCATCTTCCTGTGGTTGCCTTATCCTGAATCATCACACATTTCCAAGCACAGTCACCGGTTTTACCTTTCACATTCTTTTAACTTTCCCTGATATCCTTTGAAGAAAACCCTATTTTTGCCAATGTTAACAACTTCATTTGGCAGAACAGAGCCCTGCATCTGTGGCTTGCCTCAGACATACAGCACTGGTGTAACTTTGATATTTTGATTCTTACCGGCAACAAGAAGAAAACACAGTTGATGTGATAAGAATATGATCTAAAAGTCAATTTAAGGAACTCTGTCAGTATCTAGTAACTTGCGGTCTTAACTCAGCTTGGTCTGTCATAACAAAATGCCATAAACTGGGAACTAAAGAGATTTATTTTCTCACACTTTTAAAGGTTGAAAGTCCCGATAGCAGTACAGCAGGAGAGCTCGGTTCCAGGTAGGACTCGCACTGTGGCTTGCAGATGGCTGCATTCCAGCTGTTCTCATAGGAGGATGAGAGAAAGAGTGAGCCCTTGGGCAGGGCACTGATCCCACGAGGAGATTCACTAAGATCAGCTCATCTAAACCCAATCACCGCCCAAAGGTCTCATCTTCACACATCCTTTATTTCAGGGTTATAAATTATATTCAGGTATATTCATTGTTACTGGAAGGTACCAACAGTGTAGTATTGGACAACTTACTTAACAATTCTAAGTTTCATTTTCTTATCTATAAAATGGGGGAACCAATAATGCCTTTCTTGTAAGATATCCTGCAGCTTAAATGAAGCACTTTGTGCAAACATTCAATACATTGTTAATGTTGGGCAAGACTGTTCATGGAAGCAGCAGAAGAGAGGAACAGGAGAAGGACTGGGATCCTAGAACATTCCTTGGTCTCCGCTATGGCCTCTCTGATTCAATTCTCTGCGGTATCATATCACAATGTCGTATAGTTTTATGATCCTCTCTCCTCCATCCTGTTAGTGTTTAATAAGTTGATGTGCTATGGGGTAATAATAGTGAGAGCATGGAACAGACATTTTCTAACATAGTCTTTCATCTGTGACTTTTAAAAGATGAGTGATCATTTTTCTCCATTTACTTATTCAAAATATAGGCTTGTCTTGGCTATAGTTTGCATTCCTTTCATCATTCTCTTCATTAGTTCATTCTTACAACTTAACCCCTCCGAACCTGACAGTGCTCAGCAGTGAACCCCCACTCTTCCTGCTAACGCCGGCCACACTGCAGCCCCCCTACAAAGCGGAGACTCTGCTCTTCTCAAAATTAAGGGCAAACCTTTGGACCCACTATTCTCTCCTCTTTTCCTCGTATTGCACATCCGTGCATTACCACGTCTCACTAGTCTTTTCTACAAAATCAATCCAGAATGTGACCAAGTCTCACCGCCTCTGAACGACCTCCCTGGTTCAAGCCACAAGCGCTCCTCACCTGCCCTGAGCCTCAGCCCTCCCACTGCATCTCCTTGCCCTGCTGGAGTCAGTCTCTTACCAGCTGGAGTCTGATTATGTCACTTATTATTCATTTAAAACTTGATGATGGCCCCCAGCTTTGCTCAGAGTTAAGGATGCCGCAGTCATTCAAATCAGCGATTGTCTGATTTGAATCTTTCATTTCAGAGATGAGAAAACCCAGAGCACAAAAGACTACATCCTGAAGTCACATGTCTAATGAATGGCAGAGTGTGGACCACAATCCTTAGGAGCGGTGTCACTTAGCTTCCTGTCATAGCTGGCGTACAGGATCTACATAACAGTGCTGCAGTCTGCAGTGGAACCGCATGAGTCAGCTTTTTGTGCTGATTATGAATATGAATGATTTGAGAATAAAAGGGGACCTTTCCCAGGATGTACCTATGTGCTGTTCTAAAATGTTGCTTGTTCTCTACTCTTAGTCTCTTTACCACCTCTTAAAAGGAATTCCAGAAGGAAACCTTCCTTACCACTCAGAAACTCAAGAGCTTTCCTTTCCTATTCTATCTCCCCAAAGAGAAGGCCCAGAGGAGAGTTTGTAAAGCTCTCTTTGAAAATGGTGTGGAAAAAGAAAAGCTCTCTTCAGAAAGCATATATACTCCCAGCTTTTATTACTTTGGTCCTCAATCTCAAATAAAATTTTACTGCATCATTTCATAGTCATGACTAGTGTTTCTGGAGTCAAATAATTTAAAGGAATCACAAAGACAATCTTGGAGAAAATACAGTTTCATAACAAACATTATAAAATCAGTTCTATGTGTTCTTGTACAATTTTTCTGTCCCTGAAGTCTTCACGTATCTTCTGTTGTCTTATATATTTTTCAGATGAAGCTGGCAGGAAAGATAACATCGCCTGAACAGTATTTGCTTCCAAGACTAGCGGAGATTTAGGGAAAGGAAAGCTGGTGTGAAAGAGGGTAGAGACAAACCTGTTCCTTTATTATATCACAGTACAAGGGGATGATTTTCTTTACATGTAGCTTGTGAACCTATAATTTAAATTCATCTCACCACTGTTATCATGATTACTAGACAAAGCGGTTCCTCTACACTATGTGATTGACTACTGGTGACGTGAACGGGGCTCTAACTCCCTTCTGTGTTACAATCTGAGGCCCATCGTCGAGGCTGTGGTGCTGGGCACAGTGACATTGCATTTTACCAGTACTAGAGGCGAGCCTCAGTAGCCAAGAAATGCACTGTTAGCTGACAGTTTACCCAACAAACTAGCAAACCAAGCACACATGCAGCTTATCCTCCTATGATGGTGTGAGCCTGCAAATCTCAATTTGACGTGAGATAAGAGAAAAATAATCCCTAAGCAGAATTTCTATATTCAGGATTGAAGGTTTTATTCCTGCTTTCACTGAGAAAGATGGCAGCAGAGAAATACTGGGACAGATTGGAACACACAACAAAATTGAAGGTTTTGGCTCTAGTCTTTTGTGGTCTTTAATGGACAATAGTTTTTATATGAAGTTCTAAAGGAATGGGTGTTTGTTTACTTCCAAGTTTATATGTATCAACATCAGAAAGAAGTAACATTCAGAAAAGAAAATTAGCTCATTTGATTTCCTTGTGTCATGTGACACAGGCCCAGTAACACATAGGTCAGGCCCAATTAAACGTGCATTCATCACTTTCGTTAATTTTAAATCTGCTTCATGCAAGGTGTGGATACTGACATAATGTAACCAAGTCACCAGTGTAACACAATGTTATAAAGAAAAATCTTAGTATTCTGATGTTTTCTATCCCATTCTAATACGCAAGTATGTTGACCAGGGAACTTAGTGGATCACCCATCAAACCGATGGACAGGCCTAAAGCAGCCCTTGGCAGCACAGCCCTGAGAAAAATAATCTGCATGTGTCAGTATTGACTGCATTTAAGTGGAACAGAAGGCACTTGTTTACTATTTCCTCTCTCTTATTCTGTACATTTTGTCTTTTTCTCTTTGTTCTCTTTTGCTTAGAGATTTTCTCATGTGTTTTATAGGATTCTCTAACTTCTATAAATACTAGTCTTCTTTTTCTTTCTCTGACACAATTATTTAGATAAATAATGGTGGTGCATGTCTGTGAGTACACTACGAGGCTAAGGAGACAGATCTAAGGTTGAACCCAGGCTGGGCAGTTTAGTGACATAGTGAGACTCTACCTCAAAATTCAAACATAAAAAAGAGCTGGAGATACAGCTTAGAGGTAACTGATAATTTATTGTAGAAAAATCTGTCATGGCCACATTTCTCCTGTGAGATAGAGGTGCTGTACCTCAGAACAGGCATCAGTGAATCCCATTAATGAATTAAAAGTAGCATCTCCAGGGCAAGGACACACTGTTAGAGGGATTTCATTGTCAAGGGGTAGGCAGCTTTTAAAATGCTCTCTGGGTAGTATGTTCAGTGTCTCTCACATATGCACACCAAACTAACAACTTGTACATGGAAAAGTGAAAGAAATTCTCATTGGAAAAACAGTTCTTATGATCAATAAGTCATATTAGGTACAGCAGGGAGGAGATGCTATAGCCTACTTCCTCTAACTTCTACTCAAGTCTTCTCCCAGGAAGACAGTTATTTGAGTACAAGAAATTGATGAGCTAATAGTAACACATGAAGGGGGATGGTGACTAGACCTTTTTAACAACATGCTGCAAAGTAATCCTCTTGATTTTCAGTGAGAGTAAACATGTAGATGACCAGGGTCTTCACGGTGGGTAAGACATATTCTTGAGTAAGATATATAAAAAAAAGGTCGGATAATGGATGTTAGTATAGGGAAGGAACTAAGGTGTACTCTCTGCACATGCAAACATTACTGTCTTCATTTTTGCTGAATTTGAAATTGAGCTCAGAGAATGTGGATATCAGACAAGGGGATTCCAGAAAAATATAAGAAACTCTGGACTGTATACTTAGAATAGCCATCAGCCACTATAAATAGAAGGAAGCAATTGGCAGTGTCAGGGGTAGGGTGTGGAGTAAAGATAAGAGTAAAACAGCAGTCCTCTCCCTGGCTACAGATGGGGAATATTGTCTATCTTAGCTAAAGATTTTGCATGTAGGTTCAGGTCTATGTTCATTCTGGAAGGGAAGGTTCTAGGAGGGAAGAGTCATATAGCATTCAAAATTCCAAACAGGAAGAAAAAAGCATAACCAGATCAGAACTCCAGGAAGAAAAAACTGAAAATGATGCTGAAATTTATAGTATGTCATAGCTCTTAATTTAACCAAAAAAAGAACAGTGCTAAATGGAAGGGTTCTCAGAAGGGAAAGGTTCAGGAAGAGTTAAAATATTAAACGACTGTGAAAATACATGTGTGCTCATTTATCAGTTCTTAAAAGAATCTGCCTATGAACATAAGAAGAGACACTGTCTGTCTTTCAGCTCTTTTTTTCATCCATACAGTTTATACAAGTTTTGTAACTTGGTATGGATAAAGGCCATGGGCATGAACGCAAAATGTCACAGGGCTGTCAGTAAGATGTGGGGCAGGGAACACAGTGTGTGAGAGGTCGGGTGGGTGAGTGCGGGAGCGAGGGTTCGCTCGGTGAAGACCATGTGCTTGCCTACAGGATATGCTTTGGTAGGATATGCTGTGTTATATGATATGCTGTGGTAGGAAAATTGAGTAAGTGCATCTGTACAGTAATTCACCTATTTCTCTGGAAAATACTGTATTATTTCTGTTGTTTTAAATCAGCATTTTCTAAACTTTGTAGCAGTGTGTTTGAGGAGACTGCATCTAATAATCTTTTAATAGGTGTTCCATGGAGAAAGCGTTTTGAACTCAGTTTAAGAAAGGCTCTTGGTGATACGTGTTCTCTGAGAGTCTCTCCAAAGAGCCTTTAAGAGATAACAAAGGCCCTGAGAAATCCTACAGTAATAAAACGTACTTTTCATTTTTCCAAAAATGTAGGATTTTCAAAAACAGTGAACTACAGAATTTTTTTAATTTAAAGAACATAATAACCAAGAAGACACTTATATAACAAGAAATACTATTTGGAAAGAACTAATATAAATGTGTCCAGAGCAGTAGAAATACACAATAATGATGAAAGTGACTTTGATAAATATGGGGAAATTGAATACAAAATTTTCAGGTCAAATATAATTCCTTTTAGGCTAATCATTCCTGAAAATTGTCTTCAAAGCTAAATGAGGCCTCAAACTTCTTAAGAAGAGAGATCTTTGTGTACAGGTACTGACTTTATATGATTTGCACCTTAAAAGACAAAAGATTACTGAAGTGTACTCTAAATGTGTGTTGTCCTCTCAGTGACTAAAAACTCTAAACCAATTTGCAATCTGACAAATCCAACATCTTTTGAACAATGCAAACTAAGAAACTGCTAATTGGTTTCCATGGTCATTCCTACAGCGTCATGAAAATGCATGAAGAACATAAAGAAAAATGCAGGATATATAACTGGAGAGTCATTTACGTAATAAATGCTAGTCCAACAGAAAGGAAGCCACTGATATTGATGATGGTAATTTAAATAATGAGAGTATGATGAGGACCTGATTTGCATCAGATACCATTTCAGATAGAATGTGCAAAGTATGTCTAATTCTCTCCTAAAAGAAGACATAAATAATAAATAAAAACAATCACTAATATTTATCCAGTATTTGCTAAATGTCAAGCACCACCATATGCATTTCACCCTAGTAAGTCATGTGACTCTTATAACAAACCCTAGGAGATGAATGCCACTGTCAGCCTCACTTCCAAGACCGAAAAGAACAAGAGCCTCAGCAATCAGCCTTCCCACTGGGTTACAGGAGAGCTGGGATTGGGGCATTGGAATGTCTCTGAATCACGTATGTTTCCTATTTCTTTACCATCTTAATCCCACTTTTATATGCTTTGCATTTCTTTCCATTTGACATTAAAGTTGTGAAACTTTTAACTGATGTTATAAGGGGACTTATACTACAGCTTTATGATAATTTTAATTGTGTCCCTCAGGGCTTTTGACATGGTTACTTAAAAAAAAGCATAATCAATTTCATAAGAAAGACCTCTATTTCTGTGTGTAATGTCTACCTTCATTCTCTCAGTCCAGTCCAGAAAAATGTCACTTGAATTAGCATCTGGAACAGTTTTGGGCATATTCAGCAATAAAATGCATCAACAAATCCTAAGAGCAACTGACCCCCTGTGTTACATTCATGAATTTCTGTCCTCATTTTAATACTATACTGCTCAAGTTTTTGGTCAAAAGAAGTTCCTCCCCTACTCTGTCAGCTGCCTGCTTTAACCAAAGGAACTGCTCACCATGACTCCCTCTGGGATCTGCCACCTCATAGGAGCCAAGAATGATGTCAGAAAGACTAAATTAAAATTTAGTTTTCTGATAGGAATCTATTCCTTGGATAATAGAAATGTTATGTCTAGATCCAGGATTAAATCAACCTCTCTGCCATTGACCAAGTTCAGAGAACTGTGACTGTCAGATTTCAACTAAGAAAGAATTTTAGCACAAAAGATGAAGGGATGATGGAGGGAATTAGTAAGTTTAATGCAAGAAACAAGAGAAACAATATTTATAGTCTTTTTCTTCAGTGCAATTCAGTAGTTGGAACTTCACTGCATCTTCTTAATTGCCCAGAACTACTCAGGGAGAGAAGTCATTACTACTTCCTTTAACAGATGTAAGAGAGAATAAATGTCACACCTAGGGTTCCCCAGGTGGCAACAGAGCTAGGACTTGAGCTCAAATCTGGTATGAAAATTTGGGACAGTTTCTTCCTCATGTTTCTTCCTGAGTCAAAAGAAGAGAAAATGTTAAGTTAGACAAAGTGATGTTTTCAAATGTGTCACAGAGAAGGGGAAACTTGTACATAACTTCATGAAGAAGAGCTGGAGCCAGGGAGAGGAGGGGACACTTTTCTAACACTGGACCTGCCCCAACATGAGTGGAAAGCCTTGAGTTTGAGCTCTTCCTACAAGACTTTAAGAAGCTGAAGTGCCAGTTTCAAGGTCCCTTCAGGTCTCTAAGATAATTTAACACAAGATGCTAAAGAAAACATGTAATTTCTGAGAAACACCTGCTATTAAGATCGCAATCTCTACCGTCTATCCTATTTCACGGGTGTGATACTAGGAAGTCAAATTGCTGGTCCTCTGTTTGCTAACTAGCGATGCAAGAAAAATATCATCTTCTTGTCCCCCAGAACACTGAGATGATTGGAAGATTAAATAAGGTATCTGAAATGTGTAATACCTTAGGGTCCTCAAGGAGATTATAGTAGCTCTCTTTCCACAAGGAAGAAGTCCAAGTCAAGGGCAGACCAACCCTGTCTCACACCTTCCCTGGAATGATGCCAAGAGCACGTGGAGGAAATGCTCAGGGGGCCAAGGCCCTCTCCCAAGTCTGTGCATCTAGAGCATGCCTGAGTGTGCATTTGCGATTGTCCCTCCTGCTTTGCTACTTGCTCACTTCCAAAGAGAACAGGGTCCTGGTGCATTGCTTTCAGAGATTCATATGTAAATTTTTTATTTGTTTATGCAAAAGCATCAATTAAGAGAGCTGTTTATATGCCATCCTCATCCTCTACCTTCCCAGGGATGCACTCAATAAAATATAATGCTATTCTGTTTTATAATTAATGACAAATATTCTGCTCTCTCCCATAGAGGGATTGTTGGCTGCAAATTAACTTCTACTGACCTTATTTATTATAGAAAATGTTTTAGAAATACATTATCCTTAGAACTATGGGGACCAGCAGAATTATTTGCCAAAATCCTAGTGTATGGTGCCTGAGAAAAGCTAACTAGAAGCTCATAAAGGAGAAGGAAAAGTATATGAAATATATGGTTATTAGGGTGGCTTAATGTGAATGTTTAAATCATCTCTGAAGTGCAAATAGATAATTTCAAGAAAACATGCCCTTATAGAAGCACTCACGCTACACATACTTTAAAGAGTGACCCTTAGGCTTAAGGTAAGACAAATGACATAGTCTTCATTTCAGGGCCAGAAAAAAGCAGTGATGGAAAATTTAATTATATTTGAGGGCTGGGGATATAGCTCAGTGGAATAAGTGCCTGCCTGGCAAGCACAAGGTCCTAAGTTTGATCCCCAGTACCACCAAAAAAAAAAAAAAAAAAATTTAGCTATATTTGAAAAAAATTCATCATTTAAAACTCTACTGTCAACACATGGTTAGACTTTTCTCAGTCACCATGGGGATTCAGACACCCTTAGAGGACTCCCGGATCAAACTTCATGTAATCCAATGCCTGTGGCCAATGAAACACCCTTGGCCTCCCAACCCTTAAGACACTTCTGAAAGTTTCATCCTTTTTTGTCCTGAGAACTTTTATGCAGAAGCCTATAGGGCCTCTCCTTAGCTGTATTTTCAGCTTCCAAGTTAAGAACAAGCCTATTAAGTTGTCTAACATGTGACTGCGTAATGTGTGAAACTGTCCCAAGTGTATTCTCTGTGGAAGGAGGTAGGAAGTGGTTCATTACGATTACAAGTTTTGCAGTCACAAAGTTTATACCTTTCCTGTCATATATATGAATATCACAGGTTTGCTCAAATTACTTAACTACTTTCTACATCTCAGTTTAATAAATGAAATGGAGAAAATAATAACCCCACAGATTAGTTTGATAAGGGTCAATGAGATATCGCTAATATTCTGAGAGCAAAAAGTACACAATATGTTGTTTCTTGGTCTTTTTCTCACCATCATTATCATTATTTCATTACAATAAGATGGTTCAGTGTTTTTCATGCTAAAATTATAATTCTCTATACAAGAACTCCGCCTTATAGTGCAGAAATCTGGACTATATAGCAGCGAGCCGGAGAAAAGTACAGACAATAGAACTGAGCTATGAAAGAAGACAAAGGAGGTAGGAACTGCCAATGATAAAGTAGCGAAGTAAAGTAGATACAATGGCAGAGATGTCAACAGCAGAGATACCAGCTCCGTATGGGAACCCAGAGCACTCAGACAGAAACACAGCAAACCACGCAGGTGTATGAGGGCGAGTTATTGGAGTCGATACCACTTTATGTATTGCAATCATTGTCCCCACTAAATGCAAAAATTGCTCTATAATTTAAAAAATACACATCATATTCCATGAAGCTTGAGAAAAAATTGAGACAGGCATTTCTTGCCCTTTCCCATTTTCTGTAGGAAGAAAAATATATCCAATTTAAAGTACCTTCAACATACACGGTATCCACATGAAACTGGGGTGCTCTGTAAAAGTGCTGTAGTTGGCAGCTTGGGAATGGGAATGAGCCAGTGAGAAGCAGTCAAGGGTGCATAGAACATAGCCAAACTCCCTTATTTGGGAAAATGAAATGCAACTTTACCTTGCTATAATAGTACCTGAAATTTGCCTTTGTTACTGTGAATGTTTAATTCTATTGTTTTAAAAATAATGATCTGCATATAAAAGCGAGAAAATACAGAAATAATCATTGCAAGGAATATTGAGAAATAAAAAATGTCTGTTACCCATGACCTGGCCTTTTTTTCAACTCTATGTCTCAGAAATAGTCAATGAAAAGAAGGTAAACTGCACTGGAAATTTCAGAAAACCCAAACACACAAAAACAAACAACAACAACAAATCATGTACCATAAGGTAAAATATTATGATAAATTTATAATCTGGCAGGTCCACAAATTTGGCAAAAGACAAAAAGGGGAAAAATAAACTATCTAGCCATTTCAAAACAGCCTTGCTAAAATTAACATTTGTCTTTAGAAAACTCAAGTCTTTGTTGTTGAATTTGTTTTCTTTTCATACAATGAAGACTAAATGATTAAGAATTGAGGTATT
The DNA here is from genome assembly GCA_004027595.1 of Dinomys branickii. Lineage (NCBI taxonomy): Eukaryota > Metazoa > Chordata > Mammalia > Rodentia > Dinomyidae > Dinomys > Dinomys branickii. Next base: position 52,466 of record PVLD010002691.1, on the reverse strand, counting down.
CAATTATAAAGTGGAACCATGTCTTGCTTTCATCTAAATCTGAAGTTTTTATATTAATTTTTTTCCAAAGATAGACATCTAACCTTGGTGTTTCTGTTGCCATCTCTTTCTCAGAACTATTGTAGCTGTTCACTAAGTTTCATTTCACTAACAATTTCTGGTACCTTAATTCTTGTTTCACACCAGTGTCACAATGGTGCACCATTGTGTACTATGCTGCTGAGGTTAATGACTTAGCGAGCAAAAAGAACCTCATGTAGAAAACATACAAATAGCTAGTAGTTTTGAGTTCACAAACCGGGGGCATAAGGGCCAGTCCCCATGCTTGTGCTAGGATATCTGGTGAGGTATTAGTTACATTAATAGCCTTTTTTGAGGGGGTCATTTTGTACTTTAAACTGAAGATACCATCAGCACAAAACTACAAAAGATTCTGTGTGTCTTCCCAACAAAATATACCATCACTAGATGTTTAAGACACAAACTAAAAGAAGCCTTATTAGAACACACCAGCACTTATTTTTCTGCTTAGAGTAAGATTTATTTTAAATATTGTGGTGTCAACTCAAAATAAAGAGCTGTAAGGACCAAAAAATCCCAAACAAAATAAATAAGGAAAAGAGCTAGATAAAAGAGAATCCAGGATTATAGATTCCAGTATAAGCCTTAGCATGATGGATCAAAAAATTGTAGCTTGGAAGTAGGTCATTGGGAGAAGAAGGAACAAACAAGCTTAAGATATTATCAAGTTTCTGGAAGTAGTTTCTATGTTACATTAAAACAGAAGCTTCTAAAGCTTAATCGTGTTCTATAAAATATTTGCAGCTGTACATACTATATAAATATGGTAGGGCAGTATTCCCTAAGTGTATATCTTTATAAAAGTTATACAGCTAGGAACAATAGACCATTATTTTCAAACTTATTGTAAATTTAAAAGGAAATATGCATCCAATTTAATACTCTTTTAGTATTAGGATTCCCAAAAATTTCCTAAAGGCTGTTTTTGTCATGTTCATTATTAAAGAAATGGTTCTCATACTTAAGATAACCATTTCTTTAATAATAATCATCATCTACTATTCCAATGAGCCCGCTTTAACATATAAGTATTTTGTGTTTAACACCACAGCAACAGAAAAAGCTTTAAAGCTCAGCTTACTTTCTACTATCATAAAGCTATAATATTGCCTGTAACAAATAAAAATCAAACTTAAAAACTTACTCATTTTAGAAAGAATATTTTGAAATTTTACTTAATAGCATAGCCACAATTTATATTTTTCTTTCAAATAATTTCATGACTTTAGTGACATAGTACTATCACATTCTATCAAGATCTCATATCATTTCACAGTGTGAAGCACGAACTTGAATAATTGCGGTTTCTAGTACTATAACTTGTTGCAGTGGAAACACAGCTATTCAAGAGCTGACATCCAACATCTGCAAGAATGGTGACTTGAAGCCAGCCATCAATGTACAGCATAAGGTTCCAACTTGAACAGTATTCTGTGACCAAGACCCACCTCAGATTCAAGGACAGCAGCTGCTCCTTGGACTTCAGTAACTCCCCCACTTTAAAACTTGCATATCCCAGGAAACTTCGCTGAAAATGAGAAAAACAAATGGTTTTCATTAACTTCCAGGGTGCTTACTATATCTCCTGTCATACCAATTACACAAAATCAATTTTAGAAGAATCAAAGATTGATGGTATTAGTCTGACAAATATTCACTGGCAAATACAACTACCCATAATATAAGCACCTCATGGGGTGCGGTTGAAGGGTGACAATACATCATTGTTGTTAAAAGCAAATAAAACAATAGCCTGGAAAATAACAAGATGTAAAATATGGCAGCCAGGACTTTTCCACTAACTGATCTTCTCCCCATAAGAAGGCAGGTAAAAGAAAATATGATAGAAGTTCAATATTTACCAAGGTTGCTGTTCTTAGACTTCCTCAAATCACTGACAGCAATGACTGTATTCCAGATATGAGCAAATCTGTTTCTTGGAGCTATTTTTGTGTGGGACTCTGTACAAGTTATAAATAGAAATGCTATATTTCTCCCTCATCACAGAAACATTTAAAAGCATTTGTTTCCTTTATTATTTCTTTACTAGCATGGGGCAATTTCATTCCAATATACACACAAAAATGGAATTTTTCCAGTTACATTTTTTAAAATTGCTCTTTGAACTTATCAGACAGGGTGTTTTCATACCTATGAATATTTGCCTTGCACTCTTTTTTTGAGTGAGTTTGATGTGCAGAATGAAACCTAATTTTTGTTCTCTCTCAGAATAAAAAATTGCCATCTTTTTTAATGTCTCTGGGTATTTCCGATTTAAAAGCCACAATATTATGGTATAAATAATATGGAGTATTTCTTATTCTTTCATCAGGCTAAGGAGTAAACATGAGACCCATATGATTACCTATGTCATTGTTGCCTGGTGCCATGTAATACTCCACAAAAGGTCAAGACTATCTCTTCCATAACGTTTCATGCCTGCTGCTAGATTACCATGAATGAGAAGTTGGATTTAAAGGATCTGCGGCCTACTAGATAATTTCAGAAAGAAAAAAAACCAGGAATCTCTTCAATATGTATATAAAGAAATCTACACACTGAACCTCAGTTGAGCATGGCTATGAAAAACATCTTTAAGTCGAAATTTTTTACCTCTTCTCAAAACTCAGAAAGAGCTGATTGAAAAGGCTGAAAGACAAGCGTCTGACAATACAACTCACTTCTGAAGTTCGGGTGTCTGTCGCTTTTAATGATAAATCCAAATCAATTAGATCAAATATGCTATCAGATGGAGGAAAAGATGGACAAAAGTAGCTGTGGTGCGTGGGGCGCCACAGAGAAGTAAGGCAGAGAAGTACATTAGGGACTGAACCAACAAAACATGTAGAGTTGTGCTGGCTTTTCATCAAGCAGCGGAGCTCCTGGTAGCGATCCCACTGACACAAACACATGACACATCAAGGACACCTTGGAAAACACACCCTCCAGAGGAGCACCCCCTCCCACTCCCGCACTCTGCCACCTCTGCTTCCAACCCTGCTTTGTTCTTCTCCACTGACAATGTTGTGCATATGATGATTATTTAACCCCCTACAGATAACTGAGATAAGAAGCTCCAGAAGGAGCTTTATATATCTCTGATAAACTCTCTCTGATGATTTGATTTGTTGAAGGGAACAGGTAGTGATTAAAAGTTGTGTTTTTTTTAAATATTTAGACCAGTTTTGTATGCTTATGTCTGGTAATCTGAGCAATTTATGTGCTGATGACAATTTGCAGTATAACAACCATTGGTGAATTCCTACAATCCTGTCTAGTGAACCTCTGTATTCTCTTTAATGTTTTTTTTTTTTATTTTGTGATTCCCTTTAATGGTTTGAGCAATCTTCCATTCTTACATCTTGTAATCTGAGCAACTTCGTTGAAGATAATAATATATAATACAATAACCACTGTTAATCCCTATCATTTGGTTTGAAACACCGTATCATTTTTAATGTCCTTGCTTTGTTTTGTTTGTATTTTGCTATTGTTCTTTTTTTTTGTAATATTGTCTTTAAAATAAAAAAAAAAAACTCTCTGTGAGGCACATGGTAGACATACCAAAAATATTTTCAGTATTTACTGACAATGAACGAATGGCACTGGTACAGTTTTGAGCAAATTATTTCCTTACACGTAGAGGAAATGCTTATTTTGCAGTTATTTAGAAACTACTGTAATTCCCTGAAATGGGAGAGAACAAAACTTTTATAGTGTGCAGATTACATAATATTGTAGTAAGCTTCATTTCCACATCTTGTATTTGAAAGAGATGTATGTCTCTCTCTCTCTTTCACTGATATCAGTGTTTTTAGTTGAAATTTTTGCCTTTCAAATATCACTCACATTCGGAAAAAAATACTCAATAGGTCACAAATTATACAACGTTCCCCTACGTTTTAAATTATTTCCTGTTTGCCTTTTGAGATTGTGTAGGTACTGCCGACTTGAGAATTAATAAAGTAAACTGCGCACGTCATGACATTATTGTGATCTTTTCAGCAAGGAAAGCAGCAAACAGGAGAGTGCAATGCAGCAACTGGAGACAGGTGCGGCGGCTACTTTTATACACCAGCCCCAGATGCACCATGAGGCACAGCCGCAAATAAAACTGGTGACCACAAGACCCTGAACACTTCGCCTGCCCACTGGACAAGGAGTGCCTGGGGAAGCAGCAGCGTAGCCTCGCTGTCTCCAAGCCAAGCCAGTGTCTGGAAGAGAGGGGCTGAGTTCTAAGTCTGTTGCCCCTCTCTGAGTGCCAGGAACAATGAGCATGTGTCAAGCTTCTTCCTACCACAAGTGTCAGCCAATCACTTGGTCTCAGAGGATAGTATCAGAACCTTCAGATATAATATAATCTGCTTTTGTAGAATTACATTATGAAAACTTTTTGCACCAGGGAAGTGTTACAAATGTACATATGTTATATCACTCATTCTAAAAGCAGCTGTACTGTGGGATCCATGCTGGGTAAAACCCACTAATAAGGTCCCCAAGGTTAAAGTCCATCTATGTCTACAGTGTGACACCCCAAAGTGGAATTTCCTATTTTTATGGTTGATACATTGTGTCAACTTGGGGAGTCTAGAGGTTTGGCTGAGTGACTCAGCAGGAAGCCAAGGTGCTTACTTTGTACACATCCTGAGCCTATGTGAGAGGAGGGCATAGAGATTATGTGAAAGCTACACACCGCCTGGGCGGGGGTAGCCTGTTTACAACTTAAGGGGAGGAAAGAGCCTGCTTGCCCGCCATTCCTCTCCTTCTGCTGGTTGTTTTTGCTGTGCTCTGCTGCCATGAACTTGTGCCCTCTGCCATGTGCCACTCTGCCTTTCAGCCAGCCAAGTATGGACTGAAACCTCCACAAACTGTAAGCTAAATAAACCTTTCCTTCCTTCATTTTGGGTGTTGGGTATTTTGTTTCAGCAACAAGAGAAAAGTAACCAAGACACCTATATATTTACTTTCCAGCAGGCTTTTATTTGTTTGCTTCATCCCAATCTAAATATAAAGCTAGGATTCTTCCCATCTCCAACACTAGAAAACAAATCATCCATCTAGGTGAATTCCCACTGGACACATTGTAAGAGAATAAATTAGAAAGAAATCAGTCTTCTTTTTGAGATCCAAATGCAGGAGAAAATATCACATAACACAAACGTAAAAGAATAATAATGGAAAGCTATGCTGTGTTTGCTGTCACTGTGATCATAATCATAGAATTTAAGAGAACTTGTTTAAGATTTTTAGTAGCTCATATTCAACAGATGATATTTTCCATATCTCTTTGGATGATGTTACTATCAGGGGAAAAGACAAGAAAAAGTAAGGAAAACTTGAGGTGTGGTTCTAACCTAGTTATTCCTTACAAAAGTGGAAATAAAGAAAATTGAGTCACTTCCCTCAGCCCCAGGCTCATTACCCACTAACAGCAATCAATCACTGGGTCTTGCCATTTCCTTATGATGTAAATAGTTTTGGACTAATTATTTCACTAACCTAGACCTTATTTTTTGCCTTGGAAAATTACATAATAACGGGACCTTTCTCATAGTTATTGTTTTGAGAATTAAAGTAATCCAGGAAAAGCACTTAGTTCACTGACAGGAAACCAGGAAGTACACCATAAATATTAGTTTGCACAGTGATTAAGAAAATAGACCCAGAGGTCAGATGCCTTAGAAGTACCTTCACCCACCTTAAATGTTCCAGAAAAACAAAACATCAAAAAGAAGAAGAAAAAGAGGAAGAAGAAGAACAAGAAGGAAAAAGAGAAAGGGGACAAGGAAGAGGAAGAGGAGGAGGAGGAGGAGGAGAAGAGGGGAAGGAGAAGAAGTAGAAGAAGGAGAAGAAGAAGGAAAAGAAGAAGAAAGATGAAAGATAAGGGGAAATGCCTCTACTACACACACAAAATACACTTGTAAAAATGAAATTTAGACTCAGGAAAAACATAAATTAAAAGACCTCCTAGATAAGGAAGAAAACACAAAGTTGGTAAGCACACATACAGTTATTGTTGCTCAGCAAATACTTCCTATTACTGTACATAGCTCAAAGTTGTATTAAGTTATACGGAATGTTTACAGGCCGTGAAAGCTTGTTGAGGCATTATGAGTTAGAGGAGGGAACAGGGGTGTCAGAGGCACCTGGCTTACATACACTCACGGAACTGAGGGAAAGGCAGGGAGGCCAGTTAGAATCAGGGTTTCTTGCTACTCTGCCCAGCATTCTTTTATCCCCAGCATGTTGTGTCTCATTTCCAGGACCGGTGCTAATTCCTCTTCCTTCTGCCAGGCTCTCTGCCTGTACAACACGTGGCTCTGACCTTCCTTGCCTGCACATGACAATGCAATACTCATAATTATGACTGAGGTGCACAGCCCCCAAAGCAGATGACCATTAAATGGCCTGATGCACGATCTCAATGACTCACCTGCCTGGAGAGTGTTACCAAAAGGCGTGAGTAAGGAGGGCATCTATTGCTTCCCCTGACTGCTCCATGGGAAGCACACAAATAAACAGTTTCCCCTGCTAGCCTCTGCAGGGACTGAGGACATTACAACCATCTAGACTGCTACCAGGGTTTGACAGCTCCATGTCTGAGGTCCACAATGGCTTCCTGGACACCACCAAGGAAATCAGAAGAGGTAAAATCCTATAGGTATGCCACATCCTGTCAAAATCTCTGTCACGTATGTTCATCCCACAAAGTCTTTATTCACAAGATAACTTCCCTTTATGTTATAATTTGTATGGTGCCCCTCAAATTTTTCCAACTACTACCGTTCAGGGTGTGCTACTCGGTGAATAGCAGTAGCCTAAATGTGCAAAATGTGGCTACTCTGAGTTGAAATGTTACAAAGTATAAAACTAAAACTGGATTTAGATGACTGAGCGCATAAAAAATGTGAAATGTGATATTATGTTTTGCATTGACTACATTTTAAAACAATAATATTTTGTATGTATTGGGCTAAATATAATACATTAAAATTAATTTAACCTCTTTCTTTTCATTTAAAAACCTTGATTCTTTCCAGTGATAAGCAAGGGGCAAGATATGAAGTGAGATTTCCCAGAATGGTATTGTTTTTCATAACTGAAGGAGCAGAGTGACCCAACTTGAGTTTCGGTTCTTTATCATCCTTCTGACCAGGCATGTACATGCTTGTGCAATGGCCAGATCAGAAAATACTCTGACAGGAGGGGGAGGAAAATGGACAGCAGCTCATTGCTTGAAGCCATTTTTGAGCAGCTGCGGCTCTGCAAAATTTATCCAGATTGAGAAAAATCAACTCAGTACTTTTAAGCCACAGTTTGTCAGTTTGCTGGATTCAGAACACAGTCCCAGGCGGTGCAACAGTCATGTCATAGAATTGGCAACTGAGTTTTTTCTTCTTTTGGTTCTTGTGGCTGAACTTTGTCAAAGATGAGGAAAGGACATTATCAAATATACCCCAGTGTAAATTCACATAACCTTCTTTTTTTGGAGCCAGTAACTTTGTTTTTACAATGTTTAATGAGGAGTCAGTTTAGAGAAACTGGCCTAGTAGTAGCTACACAACATCCAGTTTATATAACGGTAGAGGGAGAAGAGAGGAAGTTGGGATTTTAGGAAGTGTAATATATGAGAGGTGAGGCTACTCTATTATTTATTTTCCCAGGAGACACTTCTGTCCCCAAAGCTAGAAGAATCTGTTTCATTACAAAGGAATAAAAAACACTCGTAAAGGTTGCAGCTGTCAAAATTACCTTTACCCACTCAAGGAGCAGCAACTGTCTTTCCTTGAGAATCGTGGGCTCTCTACTCCCTGATGCCTGTTGTGCTCAGACAAACAGGCTGCAGAGAGACGGCTGAACTGAGGGGAAACAGCAGAGAGGCAGTTTGCTTTTCTTCCGTGTGACCTTCTTGTCAGTCACATGCACAGCACAGAGAGGGGCTGACCTGGAGCCACATGTGTAGCCAGCAAGAGAGTACTGGGTGAGGTAGGTAGTGGCACAAGTTGGTCCAGAACTGCCCTCCATCGTAGGAAACAGGCAATGGGGAAAAGCAGACAAGGGCCCCAGAAATATTTATACATGTACCCCACAGAAGAGCCAGCGTCTCGGTATCTGCTGTAGGAGGACTCTGATGGGCAGGTTAGACTGAGAAGCATCAAAACCAGCAGCAAAGAAACTGTCCTTCCCACAGGCAGACACAGAGGAGCTTCTGCCTCCTCATTCCTTTCTCCTTGACACAGCAGCTGAACAAAAAGAGGGAGGACTAGAACATGCGTGAGGCTCAGAGGATTCTCCTCCCTTCACAGCAGATTGCTGCAGTCACAGAGAGAGCCTGAATATAAAATCAGAGAAGAGACTCAAGGTTTAACACAGATGAGGTGGATTCCCAACAGTTTGAATGAGAGAAAAACAATGGGGAAAGAAGTACACAATTAGATTAGCGCATTATTGTCTTGAAGCGGGGCAGGGGGTTTCAAGAACAGTTGGGGGAGTGAGAAGTTCGAGAAGAAAAAATTTGAACACACTCATTCTCCTTCAACTTTAATAAGTAAAGCACATGCCTTGACAAAATACCTAGCTTAGCAGCAGTAACAAATTTCCTGGGATTGTCGGTTTATGAAAGTGCTGTGCAGGGACTGATGAGAACGTGCCTTGAAGGAGGATCTTTGGTCAGTGGCAGGAGCAAGGGGTCAAGGGAATGAGCCCTGAGCAGCCAGAGGGAACTGGTGGGGAGCAGCAGCCAGGCAGAGAGGGTTGCATGCCTGAGGCTGGAGAGGCCTGAGGCTGGCAAAGACTTGCTGGACACGCTGGCGTAACTATGAGAAGGCTCAAGATGTATTAGCACAGAGATGGGTGGTGGGAATGCACAAACAGACCAGGATGAAGAAATGGCAGAGAAAAAAACCACAAAGTCTCACTTGAGTGCAAGGAGTTCCTTATTCTGGCCCCAGCAAAACTGAAAGCTGTGATTGGAACGATAGTCTAGTTCTCTTCTCCTCCTTCTTCACTAGCAGATGCGCAGATAACTGACCCTAGACACACTCAACTGAACTTGCGCTTCTGTGCAGGGTTTTGGAGCACTTCTTTAGTAGGTCTGGAAAATACTGCTATTAATGAAAAAAATCAGTGGAACCTAGTATTGAGCTGCACACACTCCATGGAGGAAGATTGTCAAGAGCCTGTATGATTTCAAATAGGCTTTCAGTTGGCCAAGTCCTACGGCTGTTTTTTTGCTCCTCTCAGAATGCACACTGCAGAGACCGAGCCTGCTGGGCTGGATTCTTTTCAGGAGTTTCCACCTCTACCTCCAGCCTTTTTAAGCAGAAAGCACCTAGGACTTGGATGCTTTTCCAACTTCTGAAGGTTGGAGATGCAGTGGTTCACACGCAGCAGGAAAGCCTCAGTGGGATTTTGCCACACTGCACTAAATATCGGTAGTGATCTCTTTTGACCCTCAGTTCAGTATTTTAATGGCAGGAAGCAGAGAAACTCATAGTCCCATGGCTGGTTCTCTGCCCTCTCTGCCCTCTCCCTATAGTCATTCTGCCCACAGCTGTAATTTTCCTAGCTTCCTGTTGGGCCAGTAATGTTGACCACAAACTGCACTTCAGCTACCTGCAGGGCAACCTCTAGGTTCATTTCTAGTCTGATGAACTAAATATAAATTATTCTGAGGATGATTTTCAGTAGACAACGAATAAGTTCCATGCATTTCAGCAAGTATGTGACAATGCCTCCTTCAGTAGTCACACTTTGCTCATTTAACTGAATTTCATTTGTCAGCTACCAGACAGGAGGCTAGACAAATGCAAATAATTCACTTAGAAAAGATGTGCGTGCCTTTGGAAATATAAGAAACACTTACCCCAACTTCTGATGGGGATTCCTTACTATGTTCAGATAGGACACTTGTTCGAACCTGTGGATAAAAATAAACATTTTCTAAGTGACTTCAGAGCAGAAAGCAGAACCTGCATAGAGGTGCTGGGTTTCAATTTCCTTTATGTGGTGCTAATTCAGACTCTGTTGGTTAATCATTAGTGAAAGTCGCTGTGCTCAATACCACTATGGCACAATAAACCTGTCCTTTTATGGTACCCTCCCACCCTGCTCAGGTGCTTGGGATTCAACCAGAGTTTTCATGTACCTGGCAAACACTACACCTCTAAGTTAAACTCCCAACCCTCCTTTTATACATTTCTACTTCTTGGTTTTCCTAAACAGGCAGAGTCTTACACCCTTACTTCCTTGTCAAATATGGAGACAACTGGAATTAGGTGAATCATTCTTAGTCTCTTCAGAGAGCATCCTTCGTTCAGGAAGCGTTTAGCAGTGGTGTAGAAAAAGCAATTCTGTGCATCATATTCAGTAAATATTCTCTTAATGAACACCAAAACTTGTACTCTTTATAAAATATCTTTCCTATGTGAGAATTCTAGGCCAAAGTATCAGACACTTTCATTTGAATTAATTTGAAATATAGCTTTCAGTTGGGAACAGACAATAGTGTCAAATAATCACTCACCTTAGAAACTTTTCAAATAAGGATTCAAGTGAAATACCAACTCCCTGGATTATGAGTAAACATATCTTCTACTCAGTAGTGATTCTCAGTTCTGGATGTACATGAGACCTACCAAGGAATCTTTCAAACTGTTGGTACTTCCAATTGCCCTCAGACTTTCTCAATCTAGTATATGCCTATTAAGTCTACTCCTCTCTTAAGAGAAAGATCTTTCAAATAAAAAAAATGATTATCTTTCTCACTTCAAAAGAAAAAGCAGCAAAAAAAGTTAAAGCTTAAAGCTTAAATTTAGTGTGGCTCCCATCGACATAAAGGTGAGAGGGAACAGACAAATAAATACAGAGCAGTACGCAAGCACATCTTGTTTAATTGGAAAGCAGGTAGTAGTAGGGAGGAATGGAAAGCAACAGCCCAATGGATCAACATTTTAGAGGGTCGTTTTAACAAAACCTCTTTGGAAGTATAGAGGTGAACATACAAATCATGTTCTTTTTTAAATCCCTTAAACCAGCGAATCACCTGAGCGTAGCAGGTCAATTATCCCCGATGAAGAAATGCTTATAATACTTCTAACAATGTCAAAAGAGTTGAACCAGCACCCAATGGCCTGCTGATTTTTAACAGTTTCCATTTCCTTGAAAAAAGCCACAAGCCATGGAAGAACGTGCCTTTCAACTCACAGCTTACCGTAGCTCTTTCTTTGATTCTTTATGACAGATCCAGCTCTATCCATTGCACAATTTGTCAGTCATTAGGGCACCAAATTGTTCACCAGAGCACGAAATAAATGCCAGGAGAAATCCCAGCAGAATAAACAACACAGCTCATAGGACACACTCAACTTGGAATTGGATGGGAGAGAGGTTATTGGCTAAGAGCCCCTGCGGTAGGAGCTGCTTAAAGCTCTTTGCCTGAGTCATACTGTTCAGTCTCATTATTTGAGAGCCATTGGCTGCCCTCCAAGGATAAAGAAACTGTAGGTTAGTGGTCTCTTATGGACCCTTTAATGTATGTGTGTTTCCTACATGTATAGTATACATAAATATGACCTCTTCAGTGCTCTCTATGTGTGTATATGATGACTATATACAAAACATTTATATTTATGCAAACACACATGTGTGTGCCTGTGAACATTATTTTTCAAAAAAGCTGACACCTAAATAACATTTTCAAAAAGATATGGTTAAATTGCTAAATAAAATGAAACATGTTATAAATTGGTGAGGTTCAACAATTCTTTATATATAGAATTATATAAAGTATATGATTTTGATTATGTAACTATATGATTAATGCTGGACAAAGTTAGAATAATATAGTGACATTTCCGACATGGTCCATTAAACTCCTAGATTTATATTATTTTTATCATTCTTTATATGAACAAGCCTTAGAACAAAAAGACTGTCTCAACGTTTTATATATGAAAGAAGTGAAAATATTCTTGAACTAATTTTTCATATTCTCTGTATGTGTGTTTTGTGTATGTACAAGGGAGAGAAAAATAATGGCAGAGAAAGAAAATAAACTTCCTCTTCAAATACCTTAAGTCCATTTCATAGAATTATATAAATATATAGCATCACATCTTCCTATATTGAGACAGGTTTGAATCATTAGTAGAGCTCCCAAGTTAGAGGAACTTAGGGTAAAATTTTTGTAAACCAATTTTAAATTTTATGAAGTGAGATTTTCATATGAAATATTCATTTAAATCAGTTCTAAAATCCTTATATTTAAATTAATACCATTGATAAAATGATACATAGATTATACTTCAGTGATGTTTTCCTCACATAATATGTATCCCATTGTCTTAGTTACTTTTCTCATTGCTGAGATAAAATACTCCACCCCCCCAAAGTTAAAGGAGGAAAGGTTTATTTAGCTTATGGTTTGTACAGATTTCAGTCCATAATGGGCTGGCTCCTGGGCAGTGTGGAATGGCAGAGGAGAAACAGTTCATGGTGTGCAGAAAGCAACAAAGCAACAAGGCAAGATTATAGCTCTGTCTTTCACTTATATTTTATTCAGGCTACTTAGGGCATGTGGCATCACACCCTTAATCCTACTCCCCTTGATTTTAGTATTGCATCATGAATCAATTCCAGGTTCACATGCTCTAGATCCAGCTGAAAAAGCTCCACCTATGACCACATGAGGCTTTGGGGGGACATCTAGGCAACAGTCATCATACCCTCAAGGCAGTGAACACAAACCAGTGACAGGCTCTTTGCCAGTAGGTAAGGGTCCCTTTCTTTTTCTTTAGGACTTCAGCATCTACTGGATAGGATGAATATAAAGCAATCCATTAAATTGCTAAATAGAAATATGGGCAATGGCTCTCAGCATTTACAGTAAACAAAAATTCAATCTGTGAGTCTCAGTTGAACACCTCACATAAGAGGTGGTAGTTTGAGTTTTGAAGGATGAGCAAGAGTTATAGGTAAGAAAAAAAGGTATGATAAGGCAAGAATGGTGATATGTAACAAGAGTGTGATAAAGCTGTAAAAGTTAAATTGTATTCAGGAAAGAGTGCATATTCTGATGATGTTATAGTGGGCTTCAAGGAAGTGACTGGATTAAGTGTTCCAGGGAAGGGGTTGGGACCACTGACTGTAGAGGACTATCCATTATGTTTATAATTGAGACTTTGTTCCATTTAGTTTATTCCAGGTTGAAACAAAATCAGTGGAGGCATTGGGATAGGTGTGTAATGTGATCAGAGTCCCTTGAATCTACCACTTCAACTTGGGAGAGCTACTTAACTGCCGAATGCCAGTGGCCTTTCTATGAGTTTTTTAACGTGTGTTTAATAATAGACTCTACAAGTTATTGCATTGTATATTTTCCTTCCTTTAGGACCCTGGTGGATGAAGAGAGAAGAGGAAGGAAGCAAGAAGCGAGGGAGGAGAGGGAGAGAGGAAATCAAAGGAAGCATGGCGGGAAGGAAGGCGGGAAGAACAGAAGAGAATACAAAAGAGAGGGAGCCAGAGAGGCAGGGAAGTAGGGATGGGGGCAAAATATGTCACTGGGACACGATAAGATCTGAACAAACTTAGATAAGGCCCCTTTATGAGGAAGGGATGAAGCAAGGGCTATCCCAGAAGCGTCTGGAACATTCCAGTTCATTGACAATGTCAAGAAGCCTCCTGGGAATTTCTGGCTTTCCTTAGGCATTCATTTTTTTCCCTTTTTTGGTCTTACCAGCAGTTCTTCTCCCTGACTGTCTTCACCAGAGCCTTCCCTCTCTTCCTGGAACACAAGAGTATGTGCCGAAAGTACAACCAAAGCCCCATTCAGCTAGACTTGTATCCTATCAAATAAGGCAGCGTAGTTCACAGGAGTGATCAGGTAGAAGGATATGTTATGTACTCCTTGAAGAGTTTGTAATTTCATGTAGAACAAATTAATTCTGCCTCCATCAACTCCAGAAGTTTAAAATCCTACTAAATTTACCTTGAAAATAAAACTAGATATTATATAGTGAATTATACTCCCTCTTTTATCAATTCCCTATAGACTATTTCACTAAACTTCATTGTTCCCAAGCAAGAAACTACTTGCATTACCTCTGTAGTGGATGAATATAGTATGTTTACACTCAAATTGAAGGAGGGAAAAAAACTCTCTAAATGACTCAGTATTGCTTCAAAGAGCACGGGGGCTGCAGTCCTGAGGGTGTGAACTATCCTGCCTTCATTGATGGGTAGCTGAGAAAAAGCTGTGGGGCTGCTCGAACTGCTAGGGCTTGGATGGGGATTCAGACCAGAGGAGAAGGGCATGCTACCATGATCCACTGGACCAGGCTGGCAGTGCTTGCATGAGCCTCAAGGGCATCTCCCTATTGGGAGGTGAGAAGGGGCAACCCCTCACTGTCTTCTGAAGTAGGCAGAGGGGAAGGTATAGCTTTCACTGCAAGAACCCTCTATGGGTAGAGAGAGAGCTTAGATAGCTACCCAGAGTTTCATCAAACTCTGCTAATATCACTAATAATGAATGTGACATTGGAAGACATCTCTCTTGTTCCTACTATAAATGCAATTCTCTCCATGCATTGCAAGTTAGCATATATAATATCATCACATTTACTGTTCTACTTGGAATGAGATACAAAACTATCTTAATAGTCTAATTGTGACAGAAATGTTTAGTTCCCTTTATGACATGAGTTCTCTGGAAAGAAGCTGTTTAATTAGGATTGCATATCCCAAGGCTGCTTTACCCAGGTTTAGCTCTGCAAATAGTTCCCACCACTGAAATGCACACACAAGTGATGATTGCAGCATCTGTGCTGGAATTTCTAGACATGGACATAGTATCCCTTCTCCACCAGCTCTCCTCTAACTGCCAACAGCAGAGAGGCCCAATCTTCTGAAGATGGCAGAGCTTTAACTGCCAAGCACCATCATCAACTATTAGCAATATTAGCCTGTCAAATGGCTGTGTTCATTTTCTACTCATTCATAACAAATTACTACTATCTTAGCTGCCTAAGACAATAGCAGTTATTAGTCTGCAGCTCGGTAGGTCAGAACCCAGGTGTGATGCGGCTAATTTTCCATGTAGGTCTCATAGGCTGAGGTAAAAGGGCGAGGTGCCTGTGTCTTCGTTTGGAGACTGCACTAGAACAGTTCTGCTTCCACATCCCCCAGGACGCTATCAGAAGTAAATTTCCTGCAGCTCTAGAGCAGTGGTCATCATTTTCCTGATGGCTGTCAGCTGGATCACTTTAAACTGCTGGCAGCCACAGGCTTCCACTCATTGGCATGTGGCTCCTCCAACCACATATAGCAGTAGAGAATTTCCTTTGCAACGTAGCTTTCTTGTACTTCATGCAGTATCTCTGTTTTCAGGAGGAATCTACTCCCATGTAAAAGTTGACCTTAGTAGGTTAGGCTCTCCTCTGATAATCTGCTCCGATGATCTTTTTCAATTTTAATTTAAATTGAATTTATTTTTAACTGACGCACAAAAAGGTAACATTGTACATCTTACTAATGAGGAACAATATGAGTTTTTAACACATGCATACATTGCATTTTGTGTGTGTGTTTTCTAAGGATCCAACTGGGAGTCTTACACATGCTTAACAAGCACTCTAACACTGAGCTATACTTCAGCTCTGAATGATGTTTAAATAAGTGTACACATACCCATTTCTTCAAACATTTATCACTTCTCTATGGTTAAATCATTCAATATGTTCTTCAATCTTTTTGAAATATACAGAACATACTTGCTTCACACCAGTAATGGAGAACTTTTAGAGCCAGAGTGCCCAAACTGCAACCTTAAACCCACTTATTTATTGCAAGGTGCCAACACAGCAATTAAACCTGAATACTGAGGTTTTAGTTTGGAAAGAGCAATTCATACAGCTCATGACATCATTGCAGCGAGGGCTCTGCATGCCCGCTATGGCAAGTGTGTCGCAGCTTCAGCCCTGCACTACTGTTGTGTACAGCACTGAAGCAGAACTTCATACTGCTATGCAACTAAGCTGACCCATTGATCAACCTTTCCCCCTCCTCCCTCCGGCCTACTCTCTCCAGCCTCCTTTCACTACCATTCTGCGCTCAACTTCTGTCAGAGCTGACTTACACTGCTTCAATCAATGGGCCATAAAACATGACCAAATTATAGAGTAAATGCCATCATACTGTCCTGAGAATTGCACAGGCGTGTATACCATGAGGGGCAATCTCAGGGAACATTTTAGAGTTCTGCATTCCACAGTGGTCAAGAAGTAAACTTCCACTGTGCTTGGATGCTGAAATTCCTGCATCTTCATTTGCCTCAATAGCCAGAATGATTTGTACTTCCCATTTATTTTAAGTGAAAGTTTAGATTCAGCTTATGGTTATGAGGAAATAAGGCAAAACGCTCTTACTAATTTTATTCACTAGTTTAACCTCAACAAACATATTAAACACTTAGGGTTCAACTACTATTATGAACATTAGCAATCTCAGAAAGTAGCTTAAAATACTAAGAAGATAAAGTATCCCCGAGGCAATAACGATATCATGGTAATAATCAAAATACATAATAATAATTGCTAAGAAACTTCCATTGTCAAAAGCCTAGAATCAAATCTTAGATAACAATTTTTTTGTTTAATTTTTAGTTAGTATGCAGAAAATAATACATATGTAAATTTCAATAATTTAGACCAAAGAGTCTACGAGATGGAAGGAATCTTAGCAGAAACTTAGAACAAGCATGTATACAATATGAAAATTAATGAAACTTCCCTGGGAGGTATGTTTAAAATTTATTCTTGAGCATGTTTAACTTTTTACTATCTCACAAATCAGTGTTACATAAGTAATGTTGCCAACTCACATGCCCAAAGGTTAGATTAATGAAGGATGTGAGCTAGGTGCGAGAGCCCATAGGGGTGGAACTCTGGCAAAATTGAAATCATGTTACTGGTCTAAACAGAGATGCAAGTATCCAGACCCAAATGATTGAAAATTTCCAAAAATAATCTTTCACATATCAACAATGGGTAAATCCTAATTTTCAAATGGACTATTATTAGTATTTAGTGATCTCTCATAGAAATATGTTTGATAAATAAGGTGGGTAAGTCAAACCTGCTTCCTACTATTTTAGTGGAAAAAAACCAACAAAATTTCTACTTGAAAATACTTGTTATTAACTGTGTTAGCCAGCTTTTTCTCACCATGACAAAATAAATTCCTGAGAAAGTAACTAAAGAGGAGAACAGGTTTCTTTGATTTACAGTTTTCTAGTCCATAGTCACTTTGCCCTGTTGCTTTGGGCTTACAGTGGTAGAGTAGTGCTCTGTGGTGGGAGTTAAGAAATGCAGAGTCTCAGCTGGAAGTAGCGGTGAACATTTATCACCCCAGCACTTGTCAGTGTGAGGTAGGAGAATCACCATGAGCTGAAGGACAGCCTGGGCTACACAGTGAGTTCAAGAACAGTCTAAACTACTGAGACCTTGTCTCAAATCACCCCCTCCATCAAAAGAAAGCAAGAGAGAAAAGAAATGGCAGAATCTCAAGTGTACTCCACGCACACCAAATCAGTCTTTATTTTAATATGGTTCCCAGGTCACTCTAACATAAAAGTTTAAGAAGTGCTGGTTTAGAAGAATCCTTATGAATGAAATAGAACATAAATGAGAATGATAGATATTTATTTGTACACAAACATTCATAAAACAAAGAATGGGGCTTATCATTTTGGTTAATTAAGCTGGGCTTTCTTGCAATTTAAAAATCATACTAAGCAACTGTAAAAGCTCCTATTTCCATCACAAAGATGACCCTTTGCCAAGAAAATATGGCAGGGAGGGTTGTATGATTCAGTCAAGTCAGCAACTGATCTGGGACAGAGATGGGCTAGAATTTTGCCAAGACTCAGTGCTGTGGGTTGAATCGTGATTCTCTGAAATATGTTGAATCTTCCATTTCTGTTATCTCAAAATATGGCTGTATTGGGGACAGGCCTCTAGTGAGGTGTTAGAGTTAAATGAAGCCCTTGGGCTGGAGCCTTAATCCAATAGAAGAAGAAATACCAGGAAAGCTCTTGTAGAGCAGAAAGATCCTATGACAAGGTAGCAAGAGTGTAGCCATCTATACTCTGAGGCGAGAGGTTTTAGAGGACACAATACCTGCCAGCAGCTTGATCTTGGACTTCTAGCTCCAGAACTGTAAAAAATATTAATGTCTACCATTAAAAATACTGTCTGTAGTATTTGTTGTGAGTAGCCCTGGGGAAGCTATTTAGTCTTGTGTGGTGTGACACTGCCAGACTTTTAGCCAAAAGCATGGAATGTCAGCCCCATTCATCCTAACATCTGGCAAATGCCTTTGAAGGAAGATGAGCCAAGAATTTGAGCTCCCTTTGGTCTCCAAATTTGTCATTCAGCTGCATATACAAACTCACTTAGGTGTCTTTTGCCTGCTGGTTTCTGCCTTCTGTTCAGAAAGCCAGTGATACGCAGACCTGCAGCTGTAGAAGCCCGTGTATGCCTAAGGTGAGAAACAAACTGTCCCTCGGTCCTTCCATAGCAACTTGGCACTTGCTGAAGGGCTTCCTCTCCTGCCCATTTCTTGGTCCTTCTTTGTTTTATAAGCCTAATAAAACTGTAGGAGCGTTTCACTGTTTTTATAAGTTTTGCCTAGGTCACCACTAACTCGAGGGCCCTGAAGTTTCCATTTCTCACTTCATCCAGTACTACTGCTGAAAGTTTTGCAGATTTCTCTCTCTTCAAGCAGCTCTGTGCCCTGACAAGGCCTATTCCTCAGCCCACTCTCAAAGTAAGAAAATGCCCCAGGTAATTTTATTTGTTTCTGTTTCCACAGCTTGATGATGTATTCAAACATGTGAATTTTGTAATCTGTCTGCCTGTTTTCCTCATTATCAAAACGTTGCTTGCTCTACTTGCCAGACCACCTCCTTCCCAAACTAGACATTTTCTTCCGATGATGGGAAAAGAACATGTGTAGTACCCCTGAGCTACACCTGCAAACTGGAACTTTTTAATATTCAGCGGTCATTAGAAAGCTAATACATCTTCTACATATGTGGCTAAGGGATGAGAAATAATATTCAACAGAGCATAGTGGAATGTGACTGGAAAGGCGAAAATGCCATTATATGTTAGCCCATTTCGTTAATTCTTTGGTAATCCAGTTACAAATGCACATCTGCAAGTGGCTCATTTGTAAATATCCTTTACCCTAAAGCTTGAACATTATTCAAAAACCACACAGTAATTATTGCATGTGATATGCTCTCTTGGGTCTTTACTAGGTAAATGTGGTCATTTTGCAAAATCAGTGCATAGCATACCAAATTACGTACAGAAGAACATTCTGTAGACTGCTAAGATAAGTGTACATAATATTTAGGATAAATGTAAGTACAGTTTTGGTTTGGATATGTCTAATCCTATATGTTTTCTAATTCTCTGAGATAGTGGTTTTCACACCGCAGCTCTCTATTCATATGGGTTCCTTTAAATTTAATTGTTGACTCTTTAAGACTTCTAATTTCTCTCTATGAATGCGCCCTTGTATTAAGTTCTACCAGTCATACAGGAGTCATGTAGTTCTTTAGTTAATGATGACTGTGAATGTAGCTCCAGAGTCACATAATTCTGAGTATTCCTGCCGTTTCCCACATTTTATTCCATTTTGCTTTCCTGCAGCTACAGGATCCATTGTGGGAGGTGAAAGACTACTGAACAGTAAAAGTATCTGCCTTTATTCCAGGCTTCTTTTTAGAGAGTTTCTGAAAGATCCAGGTTCTGCTAAGAGTAAGGGATGCCAAGACTGAGGTTTCCATTTCCTGGGTCAAAGAAATCTCTCCAGCGCTTCTGAGAGTGGAACTTTCTGCTCTCCACAATGTTTGCTTCTGGCTGGAAAAGTGAGCCCTGTCCAGAACCCATCAGTATTTTTGTACTATGTGAAAAGCCAAGTCTCCTCCTGTGCATTTGCCTCAAGCAAAAAGGGACAAATCTCTAAGGAGCTGTATAATTTAAGATAACAGATTTCTTTAAGCGTTAAGAAATGTTTGGCTATTTAAAAAATGGAAATAAAGCATAATGGCATGTTTTTCATTGCAAGAATACAATCTAAAAACGTGCTTTATAGGCACTGAACACAATAGCAGAGAGTGTGCTAAACACCTGTTCTGTACAAGGTGAAAATACCATACCTGCTGACACACTGCTGTAGCTTGATCGGGAATATCTCAAAGGTCAATGCGTTAAAAACATGGCCCTCAGCTTAATGCTAGTGGGAGGAGGTGGAAAGTGTACAAGATGTGGCTTAGTGGAAGGTCTAGGTCATTGGGAGTGCGCCTTAGAAGGAGGTGGGGGAACTGCAGCCTTTTCCTCCTCTTTTTGACTTCCTGGTCATGAATTGAGCAGTTTTACTCCATTCACACCTGCCTTGATGGCCCAAACCACACAGCCCACCGATCAGGGACTGAAGTCTCTAAAGCCGTGAACCCAGGTAAGCCTTTTCTCTTCTTCAGTTGATTTTCTCAGATATTCGGTATAGTGGTAGAAAGCTGACTGACATCCCCAGAGCCGCACATGTAAATATTACCAACACCCCTTCTCCACCAACTCAATGTACAGAAATACAAGTTCATTCATTCTGAAGTGGAAAGGGAGTCAGTCATTAGTGCTGGTGTATTATCCTCATCTTTATAACCAGATGGAGCCTCTGCTACTCTAGAAATTTGCCACTCTGCAGAAGAAATAATTACAATCTTATACTTAGTAAATAAGGCTGACAAAAGCAAAATAAATAACAATAACTATATTTAAGCTTTGGTTTAATTATTTCAGAGGCACATTCTAATTTTTTTACTTGTATTATGTCATTTAAATGCCATAGTTGTATGTTACATTGTTATTGCTTTGCCCATTTAATGGATGTGAAAATTAGATTTCAGACAATTAGAAGTTTTCCAAGACCTCTTTATTAACAAGCTGCAGATTCTCCGTTAGAAGTTGGTTTCCAAAGTCTGTGCCCCATCCATCTACAGCAGTGCACCTGTTCAGAGCCCAGATTGATGAGTCCAATTGTTTTCCCTAGGGTTGCTTAATGAGAGTTTTAAAAACCAAAATTCTATTGGCCCCAGGGAATAGAAACAGATACAATTTATCACAAGCTAATCTCAAAGCCACCATCGTTAGGAATTAACAGTCCCCAATTAAGACCACAGTCGTGAGTTAATGAATAAGCCATTAGACAGAGAACAGTAATATCAACACAAGAACATTTCTATTACTCTGTTGTTCCCAAGAAGTCATTAGTCTCAATAATGTAAGACTAAACCATTTCCAGATAGTTTCACAACTACTGTGGCAGTGCATAAGTATTCTAAGGGATCACTGGCAACCTGGGCTTTTGTCCCTCTAAGACAAAGAACAGGAACCGTAGCATAAATATCAATTGATTTAAACTATCAATATAAAGCATTTTTTTTCATAAATTGAAACAAACCGAAAGTGATGTAAGTGGACACGGAGGGGAGGGGTTATCAGGCAGCTACCCAAAGAAATGTGTCCATCTCCGGCAAAAGTAGGACATTTATTCCAGGGGCTCAATTCTACCATCACATAGTATCTTTCTGCATGGAATTCTACCAAAGCATCTAACAGCTCCTTCAAAAGTTCCACCGCAGGTCTGCAGTTCTCCAGTGTGATCCGATAAGAGGATCTGTAAGGTCAGACCTCAGTCTTGGCATCCCTTATTGTCTAGCAGAACCTGAATCTTTCAGAAACTCTCTAAAAAAAGGAACGGAATAAAGGCAGATACTTTCACTGTTCAGTAGTCTTTCACCTCCCATAATGGATCCTGTACCTGCAGAGTGCAAAACATTAGAATAATATGGAAAAGTTTTTAAACTGGAGGATACCAGGGTCTTACTCCTTCACTTGGTTTATTCCTAGTGTGCAGAATATAATTTCTTTGCTTTCTTTTTCAACTTCATTTTCCAAACATTAGGAGAAAATTGAGGCTCAAACTACACAAAACTCAAAGACAAGCAATTCTCTCCCAAGGGCAAGCGGGCCATAAGTACAGAAACTTATATTTCAATGCCATGCTGCCTGCAGCTTGGGTCTGAAATAATAATACAAATCTACCAAACCAGTGAAGAAAAGTTGAATCAGAGTTCTCAGTTTCCCTGCGCCAGTTAGAATTATAACTGCTGTACTAGGACCATGTGCTTCTCAAAGAAACTCTTACATGGTGCCCATGGTCTATTGCACAATTGTCACCTTAAATACCAAAGGTGTTAAATTCAATGCTGTGGGCTCTCCTTTGGGAAGGAATAGGGTACAACAACGTTTCCATAGGTCAAAAGTACTTGAAGTATGACAAAGCTGGTTTATAAAATTGAGAACACAATTTCACCAAGCTTTTCCCAGAAAAGGGCAGGTGCACACTGAACACTAGGAGGCCATGTGATAGCAGCTGGTGACCAACTGCCTATAATTAATAGTGTATTCAAACCACAGGTCTTCAGTTCTCCAGTGGGATCCAGTAAGAGGATCTGTGAAGCCAAAACTATTTTCATAATACTCAGATGCTATTTTCCTTTGTTGAGTCTCACCCTTTCACCAGAGTACAGCAGAGTGTTCTGAAGGCTGCAAGTCACATGATATCACAGACAATTGCATACAGGAACAGGCACAACAATGCAGGTCTCTCCTGTTGATAACACATCAAAGATATTTGCGAGCATACAACAATGCCAGCCTCAGTATGTTTTCAGTTTTCCAAAACACAATTTTAAAAACATGTTATTTAATATATGAAATGTTTATCATTTCCATGTTATAAAAATTGTTTTTTTAATTTCCTAAGTTCTAATTTCAATTTTGGGAAATACGTATAGTCAACAGAACTCAGTAAACAAAACCTCTTCATGATTCTGACGTTTTAAGAATGTTAAAGACACCCAAGACCAAAGGTCTGAGAAACACTGCTACAAGTAGGCCTCAATCCAGCCAATCTTACTCCTTGTAAGAGGGCTTCTACTTCGCAATTTTGGGCATCCAGTACTTCAGCACGCAGTACCACACGGTTCCCTGAGCATGCCTTGCTCTGCTGTCCCCCATGTTGTTGCATGTGCTGGTCTGTCTTTATAGGTGTAAGGGACATAGTTATGAACAAGGGATAATCATATCATGAAAAATACGCTAGCATCAAGAAGAGATGGAAAAGAGTAGAAATGGGTAAAGCAGTAAATAAAAATAGTGAAAAACAGTAATGGCAGAAAATATAACTCATTAAGAATATTTTACCTACACTAGTGAGGGTAGGTTTCTCTGAGTAGGTGCCTTCAATTAAGCCTTGTATGCTAAAGAGAGGGAACTAAGTGTTTCAGGTCAAGGTTACCAAGTACAAAGGCCCTGAGGCCAAATGGCTTAAAAATCATAAAGAATGAGAGGAAAGAAGCAGGAGTGAGGGTCAAGGCAAGGCAGGGCTCCAGCAGCATAGGGTTCATATTAAACTTACAAGAGAAAATCCTGGCAATGTTTTGAGCCAAGAAGCGATCTTTGTCATGTTTTAAAAATAGCATCCAATATGAGAACAGACAGCAAGGGGTCAAAAGTGAAAGGAGAAGGAATAGGAGCCATTTATAAATTAAGAGTTTTATTATCATTACTTTTTCTCCAGTCAGGGTAAAACAAGGTATGTAGGTTTTAGAAGAATAATGCTTAGGTCTCCGTGAGTCACTCTTTCTAAATATTTATGGAAAACATTTTGATACTGGCAGGAAAATAAACTGAGTCTATAAATTTCTCGTAGGTATAATTACATTAATCCATAAAGTAATAATGTTTAACCAGTCACAAAGGTATTTGGATATTAATAATTATTCCAGTAAATGGAGTGCTAACTAATAAATGTGGTGTTCTTTGCAGTCTATTTACACTGCAGACATTAAAAAACGGCTCAGCTAATAAAATATCAGAGATTCAGAACAGGCATACTAACTCAGAGCAAAAGGGAACTCCATTGCCTAGAAAAGTTTATAACTGAGGAGTAACAGCACAGTTGCTAACAGAACCCTGTGAAGAAGACTGTCTCTGAATGAATGTGACTTTTCTGGCAGACACCTGTGGTAACAGTACATAGAAGATATCCTTACTGTTACTTTTCTACACTGGCATCCTAGCAGCAAGCAATGATTCAAGGACCCATAACTGATAATAATAATATGCAACTGGAAGAATACAGAAAGAAAGAGCAGTCTTCAATTTTTTTTAGTGAAACCTTTTTTTCTAGCACCAATTGACCTTACAAATAGGAATTCTGAGAGCATATTTCTCTGTATACATAATTTTTTATATCATTAGGCCAGGATTTAAATATGCTTTTACAAACTATCTCTGGACTTCTGTTCAATTGTTTTTATAGTTCTTGATCCTGGGGGTTGAACCCAGGGCCTCATGTATGCTCAGAAAGCATTCTACCAGTGAGTTCCATCCCCATTCACTTCTCAGGGCTTTTTATAGTTAAAATTATAGAATTTCAAAATGTAGTCATAGGATATTAACAATGGTTATTATATTACATTACATAATGTCATCTCCAAAATGGTTGCACATGTAGGCATGCAAGATTGATCAAACAATTACACATTAACGGTTCCTTTCAATAAATCAACAGATATTAGTAATACATTTTTATTGTCTTTATGCTATTTTGTTTATGTATTTGTTTTTGTTATTTGGGTTTTTTTTAAAATGCAAAACAAAATTTATATGTATGTATAAGGATAGCTGGAATAGGTGCATTGCTCATGTCTGTGGTTTATTGAAAGGAACAGTCAATGCTTAAAATTTTCTTTTTTCTTGACCAATTTTGCATGCTTGAATTCGATGATCAGAATGACTGATCTGAAAACAATGTGCAGTATAAGAACCATTGTTGAACTCCTAGTACCTTGTATGGTGAAGCTCTGCATCATTTCCAATGTTGGATGTTTTTTTACTTGTTACTGTCTTTGATTGTTTGATCAATGTTACATTCTTATGACTGGTGGACGGAGCAACTTTGTTGAAGATAATAGTGTGCAATGTAGCAACCATTGTTAATTCCTATCATTTTGTTTTGAGGCCATGTATTTGTGTTGTCTTGTGTTGTTTTGATTTTGTCTTCATTGTTGTTTTGTTAGTTTTTTTATTTCCTAATAAAGTTTTTCTGCATGCTTTTCAAAGTAACTAGCAGTCAGATGCAGTGATGTTTACACACACACACATACACACACATACATATGCATGCATAAATACAAGCATATTCAATAAAACAACTCAGTTCTACTAAACTATTCAACAAGTGCCAAACCATTCCTGTTCCCTCAAGCCACTCAAGCAAACTTAGGAGAACATACCTTATTGTAGGTCTAAGAACTTCAGTGTCTCAAATATATCATGTTTGAAACTAGAACGCTTAAAAGTCTGAACAAGAGAAGCACCTTTATCACTTACAGTACAGATGCTGTGCTGACAGTGAATTTCCGTGCAGTGTTCATGCCGCCTCAGTGCTGGGAACCTGGCTAAACTGGAGCTAGTGGGTTCAAGTGTTTCAGCAGAAACTAAAACTAAGTATATGGAGCCATGCCCATTACTAAGGGAAGTGAGGAACATGGTCATAAACTCAGCTTATCCAAACTGGCACTTTAGTCTTTTCAATTTCTGAAAGTGATTTGTTTAATGTTATTAGGAAGAAACTTTAAAATATTTTAATTGAAAATATTAACTATTAGCACGGACTTGATGAGAGTCCATAGGTAAGGAAATTCAAGGCTTTTAAGGTTACCATTCAGGGTAAGATTTTGCCTTTCTGGAGTTTAGTATACAAGTAAATGCTTCATAGTTGGCTCTTGGGGTGGGCAAGATGAGCTTTTTCAGGCTAGCACAAGCATGTTCTAGGATAGTAATGTGACCCAGACTCATTGCAGACATCAGCGCAGTAGAGATGTTTGGGAACCCAATCAGCTGAGAGCCTGATGTCCTGTAAGCCTCGCTGCAGTTAGAGAAGGCATCTATTGTACAAGGATCTTAGATACAATTATGTTCTAATCAATAATTTGAAAATAATACCTTCTGTCTCACATAACTATGATAAGACTATGTCTCTGACATCAATACTTTTATTTCATTTTATTTTTTGTTATTTTTGAGACTGGGTCTTTCCGTATAGTTCAGGTTGCTCCTGAGCTAACTCTGTACCTCAGACTGGCCTCAATCTTGTAGCAGGCCTCCTGCCTCAACCTCCAGAGTGCTGGCATTAGGCCTGTGCCACAATGCCTGGCTAATAATGTTAATTAAGTTAAAGCTCAGTAGATTATTTTAAATATCATAGAGGTGCCCAGCCTCACAAGCTCAATCACATTCTTAGTAGTTGCTGATGAATTATTTTAAAATCAATGGAAACTTTGTTATGGGAAAGAAGCATACAGACACCAAGAATGTGGCTCACCAGAATGGGTCTCATGACATATCCGGGCTCCAGGGTCAGTGTTAAATGCCCTGGCAGCTAGTACTGGGTGCTTCAAACTTTTCTCTATCTTTGGAGCCTCTGTGGTCTCTACAGACCACACATCATGTCATGCATCAGTGTTTAGAAGAGAGCTCTCACTAAGTGTCCCCAAAACTGGAACAGGACTAAATTTGCCTAAGTGTCCTCTACTGCACAAATCAGCTCGCTAGTAATACTTTTTAAATTTGAGTTTTACTCTTAGGGAAATCTTTCATTATGGAATTTTAAACCTCTGCTCCAATTAAGCAGCATTTCCTTAAGTGTATTAACCATGCTGAGAATGCCACCTCCTTCAAAAAGCTAATTTTTAGTACAGCTGTTTTGCATTACTTTAATTTCATAGCTATTCCAATAGAAGCTATAAATTATGACAGTCTGTGCGTATATCACCATGTTTCAGGGACCTCAAATGAGTTTATTAAAAAAAAGAAGAAAATTACAACACTATAATGAGACTTTTTATTCTCAGCCTTTCTCTTTTTTAAGTAAAACAGAAGGGGGAAAAGTATGGGTAGACATTTCCTACAGGTTTTGTAATAATAATTGGATTAGTACCTTTCATGGAACACCAATATTCATAAAAAGAGCAGTGGACTGGAAAAATATTAGATGCTATTTTAAAAACAAAGGAGAAATAATTCTCAATGAATTTGGGAAATGAGTGGCTAAAGTTACTAAAAAAAGAACACATTTTATAAGGAAAATCTTTTAAAAAGAAAAAGCCAAAACACATGATCACAGTCATTGTCAGAGAAGCTCATATCACAGTAGTCTTATTCTTGTGGGCAAAGAGGTGTTGGAGTTGGACAATACCTTGAAATTAATTGAATCCAGCTGATTCCATACAAAGTTAAAAAGAACTTGGGCTATCAATGGTTAAATGAATGTTTGCAAGCCTCACAACTAATTCATAACAAAACTGGGTCTTGACTCAATGTTTTATTTTGTCACTGAAAGCCCTCAAAAATCATAGGCAGTGTTATGATTTGGGTCTAGATGTCCCCCTCCAAAGCGTCATGAAGTCATAGGTGGGGCTTTTTCAGAGGTGGATGAATCTTGAGTGTGTGATGCTGAGATTAAGAGTGTGTGATTACTAAATCAATCCACTGACTGGGTTGACATTGCTCTAATCATGGTGGCCTAGTTACAATACAAGGGACAGAAAGACTTATCTTTTGCTTTTGCTATCTTCTGCTGTCCGTGAACTATTGCTTCTCAGCCATGTACCACCGTGCCTTGGAGCCGGCCAATTATGGATAGAAACTTCCTCGAACTGTAAGCCAAATAAACCTTTCATCCTTTAACTGTGGATATTGGGCATTTTGTCTCAGCAATGAGAAAAGTAACTAAAACAGGCAGGTTGCAGGGAAGAATCTAAGTTCATGCTAATCACAGATGCCCCATGTACCTGGTCTGATGTGGTTTGCAGAGGCCACATTATTTGCACCTTCTTTCTTATTCTATAGTGAGGTCCTTGCATCAGCAGCACTGGAATCACTGAAGAGCTTATTAGAAATACAGAAGCTGAAGTTCTTCCCCTGTTGCTGAATTAGCATCTGTACTACCCAAGATCCTTAGGAAGCCCCTAGCTACACAAAAGTCTATGAAACCCCAAAACACAAGATAGCATCATTCAAAATAGAGGAGATATTGCCTAAGTGAGTAGACACTTCTTTTATGTCCTTTCTCAAATTCTGCTTTTCAGAAATCAGAAAACATTTACTTAACATGTATTAAAATATATTTTATGTTATATCACATAGGGTTCTCATCTATATGACAGAAAAACTTCTGCCTAAACATCATGTAATTTGATTGCATAAGTTAAGTGTGTGCTCTTGTCTGTATTATAGGTAACTGCATTCCCCTGGTTTTGGTTTCTTTATCCTGGAGTTTTTTGGTACATATTGCATTTAGACAGTTAGTCCACTGCCTTTATTTTTCCCATGTTTATTGAGATATACTTGACAAAAGTTGAATATATTTACCATGTATAATTGATATTTTAATATACCTACACATTGCAAAATGACTATCACAGACAAGCTCATCAACCTGACCTCAAAGATATTTCTATGATTTTGTGTTAAGAACATTTAAGATCTACTCTCTAAACGAAGTTCAAATATACAATTCATTATGATTTGCATATAAAATAGTCCCCAATGCCTTGTATGTTTGGATTACGGGTGGATTATAGCTGATTTGGTGTTAGAAAGTGGATTCTGGTCTGAAGAGGCAGACCACAGTGAGAGTCACCTGGAAGGATGTATCTCCCTTGCCTATTCCTCCCTTGACTTTGCCATTTTCCTCTTCCTAAACTGTAAAATAATATTTCAATTACATTTATCATGATACACTAGATCCCATGAACTTCTTTATCTTATAACTGAAAGGGTTTATGTTTTGACAATGATAATTTATCCATTCATCTATCAAAGGTGCATAGGTTATATTCACATCTTGGCTATTATGTTTAATGCTGCAGTGAGCATAGGAGTGTAGACATCTGTTTGTGATACTGTGATGGCTTAGATATACCGTGTCTCCCAAAAGTCATGTGTCTAGAGGTGGGACTTGTGGAAATTGATTGGATCCTGGGGCACTACAATCATTGGTGGATTGGTCCACTAGAGAATCCCTAGCTAAATGCGTAGTTAGCAAGTGGGACCAAGTTGGAGGAAATGGCTCACTGGAGGCATGCCTTTGGCGGGTGCATCTCTTGGGTCTCTTCCTTCCTCTGCTCTCTTTCCTGGGCACCATGTATGAAGCCACTTTCCTCTGCTATGCCGTGTGCATGCTGTTTCTGTACTGGAGTCACTCACCCATCTACTAAAATCTTTGAAATAATGAGCCAAAATAAAGGTCTCTGTTGAGTTATGGATGTATTTTATCCCAGAGATGAAACAGTGACTGGTACAGACACTAGTTTTGTTTCCTTCAGACATATACTCACAAGTGGCATCTGAACCATATGATAATTCTACTTTGAACCTTTTGAGGACCCCTGTACTGTTTTCCATAATGATTTACCAATTTACATCCCCCCACAACAGTGTGTAGGGATTTGCTTGTCTATAATCTTGCCAACACCTGTTATGTTTCATCCTTCTAGGTAACAGGCATCCTTAGAGGAATGAGATGACACCTCATTGTAGTTTTAATTTGCATCCCCAAATGATTAGTGAAGTTGAGCACGATTGCAGGATATGTTTGCCATTTGTAAGTCATCTTTGGGAAAATGTCTGTTTAAATGCTTTGCCAATTTTTAAATTGGATTATTTAGGGTTTTCTTCTTGATTTTAATTCTGATGTTCAGTTGTGAGTTTCTCATGTATTTTGAAATTAACCCCCATTATATATATAATTTTTAAATGCTTTCTCCCACTTGATAGGGTGTATTTTCATGTTGTTGATAGTGAACTGCTTTTAGGCAGACGCTTATTCCACTGAGCTATATCCCCAGCCCCCTGAACTGCTTTTAAATACTGAATGAATAGATACATCCTTTACAGAGTAACTCAACCTGTAGCCAACAGTGCCCTGAAGCCCAATTAAGACACCTCTCAGTAAAAGAATGCTTATAGCCCAAGCAGGCTTGCTAAGGCTGTCTGAAACTCCCTGGGGGAAAAAGTAAAAATTTTTCTGAAGGTCCAAGAATCCCAGCGCAGCTGGAGGAGCTATAAAAAGAAAGGCATTTGACCATTTCCATGGGAGCTTCTTCACTTTTCCCATTCTCTTTATTAATAGTAACTCAGCTTCACCCTAAGCAATAAAAACAAGAGCAACAAAAATGCCTTGTACTGGCTCCCAGCATTTGCTAAGGGTGCGAGGTGATTCTCTTCCCCGGTTTCAGCTCAGGACTGTCGTCTTTCTAGTGTGAGCTACCTCGTGTGTCTCTCTCACCAACCTTTCCAGTAGTTTACTCTTGGC
Organism: Dinomys branickii; assembly: GCA_004027595.1. NCBI lineage: Eukaryota > Metazoa > Chordata > Mammalia > Rodentia > Dinomyidae > Dinomys > Dinomys branickii. The sequence goes on along the minus strand of PVLD010002691.1, from coordinate 21,872 downwards.
AGTTCTGTACCAGAGCTGACTCCACACCTCATCAGCCGGAGCTTCTCATGGACACCTTAGGGAGCCTCTGCTTTCCAAGTGCCAGCAGCGAAAAAACCAAGACAAAACATGGTGCAAGTCTAATATACTTTTCCCGCATAAACACTACCTCCTCCATCGGAAACAATCGTTTCTTCCTTTTTCTTAGAGTGTGAACCTGCGAGAATGCACCAGAAAACAAAACAAATGGGCTTTTCCTTTGCCTGCTTTTGTACTTCATATAAAATACATAGACTATGGACATATTACTTTGTCCATATTGTTTCAAATAATCAAGGCTTATTTCTTTTCATTTTCAAATACTAATTTGTTATATGACTAGACCACACTTTATTTATCCCTATTACTCTTCATGGGTATTTGGTTATCTCTCTATATTGACCAGAATGAACTAAAAAATAAACTGCTGTTATGAAATTATTGTACATGAATGGGGAGAACAGGTATAAATCGTTCTCCGGCACCCTGACTCAGGAGAGTAATTGCTGGGTCTGGAACTATCACATCTTTAACTTGGCTACAATGCCAACCTGTTTTTCAAAATGTTTCTATCATTTGCGCTCCAACCATATGAAAATGATATCTCTTCATATTTGAAATTGTTAAGACTCTTTCACTAATTGTTCATTAGTAATATATCTCCTTGTAGTGTTAGTTAACATTTTTGATTACAACTAAGACTGATTCCCAAAAGTTTAGTCGGCTTTGAATTTGTTTTTTGGTAAACAGCTGCTTCAAATCTTTGGATCCTTTTTTTCCCCTAGTGATCTCTTAGTTTACTGATTATACAGGTTCTTTACACATGTTATATGTGTACACTGGATCTTAATCCTATTTAATTTTTAAAATATGTGTTGTAAAAGTCTCTTCCCTGAAATGTATACTTTCCTCTTTGTATGATGTTTCTCACCTGACTCAGAGGTTCATGTTTGAAAGCATTAGGACAAGCTGCAGAAAAGTGTATAACCATATACTTTAAAAGACTACTGTCTGAAAATGTATCCAATGCCATTATCTCCAATTTTGTACCCTAGAAGTGATCTTTCAGCACTTACATATGTGATTTCAACTATATCAACCCAGAACTGCCTATGCTTCAGTTTACATATGCTTTCTAAAAGATTTCTACATGTGTCTGAAAATAAACCTCATTACCTAGATGCTGACCTATATTGAACCAATTAATTTTAAAAAATTCAGTTGATTAAGTGCCATATGTGAGATGAACCATACAATTTTCCTAGGAGCTTATAATTAGAGGCAATTCTTAAAGAAAATAAGATAGTCTAAATATGGAAATCTCCTCATTTGCCTGTGCATAAGCCCAACTAATGAATGGGATGGATTTTGTTTTTCCTGCCTCTCGAAATCAACAAAACAAAGCTCTTAAAGCCTGAATTCCTCATAAGTACCAAATATTTGCTGTTTTATCTGTTCTGATGATCACAAGGCATAAATAACTTGTATTTCAAGATCCTAATTTACATGTATGGGAATTTGTGCTGCAAGGGCCACATCCTGTTCTGTTTTCTCCTTCCAATCCTGCCCTCCTTTCTCTTTGCCTTGCTCTTTGCTCGTGGACGCTGAGTGTTCTCTGATGTCCAGATGGATTCCCCAAGTGGGGCCCCGGCTGGAGAATGGAGTGTCTAGAGGGAGAGGGAAGTCAAGACAGCTATGCCCCTGACTCTCTCTCTTACTGCTAGGTAGTAACTTCTGGCTGGTTGGGTCCCTTGACCAAGGTGCCATCTATTCAACTGTCTCTTTCTTTCTGAAAGCTGTTTCCTTCTTTCAGCCTAGGAGTAATAATAGCTTTTCCATTATTAAACCAGGTTACTGAGCTGCTCTGTGATTCTACTTTGCAAATAGTCCCTTTGTAAATATACCTCCCTGGAATGATCCTAATTTGCGAGTGCCATCTGTTTCCCATTGTGATTCCCACTGATACAGATGTAATAGCCATGCTGTGTGCCAAAGGAGAAGCAAAACAAAGCATTAAGGTAGATTAGTGTAAGTGCTGCACTTCCTGGCTCACACATGAAGCACAGGGAAGCACAAGTACTGTTTTGCATGGAGCTGAGAGAATGCTTAGGGACCACACACATTACGTTGGTCCTTAGGAATGTAATATATATATGAAGAACAAAATTATTTGCTCCTTTCAAAGGGTAGGCTTTTTCTGCGGGGGCTAAACTGCAGATCCAATCACTGCCTGCCAAGCTGCCTGGGGATGGCGGAAAACAGACCTTCACACAGCAGTTCTCTGCACCCTCTTGCTAACTCATTAATTCTAACTACTGTATTTTGAAACTGAAAGGAGACAGTATTTAGGATAGAAAATCAGGCTGTGTTTCAAGTGATCCAAAGAATCCTGGCTCTGAACATCATTCAGAAATTATCTCCCTGCTTTGGTAAATTTCTCTCACCCCACCCCACCCCCAAGAAGACCATTTTGATGCTTAGTCATCTACTCCTTCTTGTGTACTCCTCACTTATTTTTTGATGCTTTTATTTATTATTAAAAATATCTCTGGTTTGTACAACTGAAAAACCCAAAAAGCAATTATTAAATGGAAAAAGTAACAAATTATAATTAGTAGCATAAGTAATTATTCTTCAGAAATCATTTTCATTTATCAGCTATAGGACTGCCTTAAGGGGGAAAGTTTATTGTATATATATATATTACAGAAAGAAAGCCCTTATATGTCGTATCACAGAAAGTGCATCGAATGGAGAGGGAGAGTTAACTGAAATCACTAACCAGACATAGATGAAGTGTATCTGGGGAGGGAAAAGCAGTGGGAGCCCCTTCCCACCTTCTGTCCTGTAGAAAACATAGCCTAGGAGCCCGAGCCCTAAGTTTTAGGAAACTTATATTGAGGATCCTTTGCTTCCTGTCTTACTAGCTGCTGTAGGGGAAAGGAGCACGAGCCCCTACTCCCTTCCTGTGTAATGATTTTCTCTTTCTTTAAAAACTCCATGCCGGGTCCTTCTCCTTAGCTGCCAGTAGGGAGAAACCTTTGGCTTTATACTTTGCCTCTGTTAGTGCCCATTGATATGACTAAATAGGAACTGATCCGAAGTGCCTCGATGCAGATACAAAAAACAGAAAATAGCAGAGGAGCTTTTCTGTGGCAGGGCTCTAGGAGCCATCTGTAGAAAAAGAGAACTACAGTTCTTTTGTTTCATCGTCTCTGGCTCTAAACAAGGATCTGCACAGCTAACACTTCGCAGGCACAACACATGCTCAAGGGACTCAGAGTGCGCTTGCCACTGTTCTGCCAAAGGCTATCGTGATAGAAAATTAAGTTACTTTTTTCATAGAGAACTACACAGGCCCACTGTACTTACTGGTGAATATAAGAAATTCCTTGAAGAAGTCACTTCCTGTCTCATGTGAACATGCTTAACACTTTATAGAAAGCAAAGGTGAGTCGCTCTCTACTACTGCTTGGTATCTAATTCAATATCATACTTACATTTCCAAACAGATAAGATGCAGCATAAACATATAGTACTGCCTTGGTTCATGAATGCTTCTGCTTGCAAACAGTATGGTTCGTGAACAGAAATGCCAACAACATTTTGCTTCTGTTGGTGAACCCAGCACCAAGTGATGAACACTCATATGGCCATCTTCCTCAGAACTGTGGATGGGATCGAGTTCAAGAACCGAGATACAGCTGTATTTTATTTTAAGGGATAACATAATTAAGAAAGTTCTCGTATGTAAAGATGGCATTGCTTAATTTATACTTTAAAATCCTAGCAAAGGACATCACCCAATAATCCTATGTAGTTGGATTTAGTTTATTTGTATTCTGCGCAGATGGGAAAATGCGTTGGTGAGCAGGAGGGACCTTTCAGTCAGCAGCACTGAGCAGTCTGTCTTAGTTCCTGTGGTATTCCAGTTAGCACACGTGGCATGCAGACTTTGTACTCTCTCACGATCCTCACTGCACCCCACCCATCCCAGCATTCTAGTTCTATTTCATTGCTCTGCCTTAACTGCAGGCAGCACCTGTGCTTTTCTTCTAACTTAGAATATGCAGAAGTAATAGGATGCTGTGATGCTTTATACCCAGAGGTACCACCAAGTCTCGAGGCTTCGGAAGGGTTAATGAGTCAAGTGGTCAAAGAGGTAACTGTGAAGTTTGGAGATGAGTCCTCAGCGGGAGGCAGCAGGATCTGGTAGGGTGCACCTCCTTCCCTAGTTCCTGCCTTTGCTCTCTGCTTTCTGGCTGCTGTGACCTGAGCAGCTTTCCTTCACCCAGACCTATTCACCATGCTCTGAAATATTAGCCAAGTAAATTTATTTGAATCAGGAGCTTTAAGTAGTTTGTTCTAGCAATGAAGAAAGTAACTAAGACAGACGTTACTCTGTGATGGTTGTGTTACACTGCAGAGGTGGTGGGATGCCCCCTTGGGATTTTATTACATAAGATATCTTTTTTACAGAGCAGACACAAAATCTCTCATTACTGGCTTGGAAAAGCTCACAGCACAAGAAATTGTAAATAGCCCCTAGGACCTGGCATGTTCTCAAGTGAAAACTAGCAAAAAGCTAAGGATAAAAGTCAGACCTGTAGCCAAAGGGCAGTGGATTCACCCAACCATAGACATGATCAACACAACAAGGTCTCCCCCAGTTGGTCTTACTGACGTAAGTATAATTTGTCCAATACCTTGATTTTAGCCTTGTGAGATCTGACAAAGAACTTAAGTCAGTCCTGACCCAGAGAAATTGCAGGATACTAAATATGCATTGTGTTAAACTGCTAAATTTATGGTAATTTGCTGCATATTTCTCTAATCCTCATATTTTCTACAGGTACATTACAAATAACTGAGTCTTGAAGGGTGGTTGCTAACGTTAAATGACTGTTGTCAGTGCACAGAGACCAGGATCTGGTTCACGGAAAGTTCTCGAGCACTGATCACGCTACATTAAAAATCAAATCTCAGAAGGGTGAAACAAGACAATTTACTGAGGAAGAAGTGAGCTCAGCTTATGTTCATAACACTAAAGGTGCAATTGAGTAGAATACCAATTAACGAAGAACTTAACACACTTAATTTTACAGTATCTCCTTTTTGGAAGAGTCTCAAACAAAATTGAGAAACAGAAGAAAGTGGTCGTGGGTATTCTCCTCTTGGCCTTCCAAGCCTTCCAAGCCTTCCAAGCCTTCCTCCCAGGATCTGTAAGCTCACAGGACTCTCTTTCTCTAAGTGGTTGTGTGTGTGGAAGAAGAGAGAGCCTTATAATAGCTTGCCCCATACCAGAAACACAATGGCCTCTTCTGTCAGAACATGAGAATGGCTCGATATTTGCACCAGAAGGTAAATTAAAATTACAGGGTAATATTTGTAAGAACATAAACATTCTTATAATGCATAACCACTTCAAAATAGACTTCACATATATTTTTACACAACAGTTTTTCCACAAAAGCATTCATGTTCCTTAATAGCAGTCTGAACTATCTTGCTTACTGCCTTCCTCTTTGAAAGTGAGCTTTATTGATTACTCTCATTTTTATTTCAGATCATTTTACTTACCAAGAAATGCAAGTACCAATGGTGAATAGATTATTACTTATGTGGATGCTGTTAAAACTAGGATAGTTAGTGGCCTAATTCCAAAGGGTCCATAAACCATTTTTATAAGTGAATGACATAAAAATTGGATAGAAACTCTATGTTAGAGTTTATGAATGCAAAACAAAGAATGTCTAGTGCTTTAAATATGGCAAGTACAAATCAACATCATCAGCTTAAAAGCATAAAATTTCACCCATTTCTCAATTTCATTAGAAGAATCATCAGTGCAGAGATGAAAGATTCCTCTACCTCATGCCATGTCAAATCTATCAATGAGAAGAAATCTGAATGCTGCCAGCATAGGAGAGGATATGAAGTGACTTTGTAGCCTTCGTTTACTCCTCGGAGGCCGAGGAGTGCTTTCCACTAAACTGCCCAACAGAATCATTGGAACTGATACCTTTCCCGATAAATTCACCAGAATCTCAAGAATTGAGTAGACTTTAAACGTGTAAGCAGTGGGTTTCATAATTAATGGTAACAAAAAAATTGATGTTCTAGAGATGAAGAAATAGACAGTTATAGAACATTTATCTAATAGATGATAAGAATATACATTGCATCTGAGTTCACATAAATCTTTATACCTGTGAAGGTTTAAAAAATACTTGAAAGTTTATAATAAATCAAACTAACATAAATTGGCCTTTACCTAAACTATGGGATTAGAGTTTTGCCTGTGTTTTAAATATGAATTCTATATTTAGAATTGTTACTTGATCTGATAGAATAATGACCAAGTGCTCCAAACCACCCAAATGTTTTTATTTGCCCAATATTCTGATTATTTACTTCCTCATCAACTGGAATGCTAATAAAATTTAATCATTAGCTATTAGTGAGAGTTAAGCTACTAATTGTAAATTTGGTCAAACCATTTCATCTTTTTGACCCTTTGTCTTTAAAAAAGCAAGGAGTGATTTTCTTTATTCTTCATTGAGGGACTCAAAAGCAGTACTACATGAAACCACATTAAAAAACAGTAAAGCACTATGCAAATTCAACATAAAATTACTATAAATATTAATGTTACCATTTCTAACTCCTAGATAGCTCATGGAGGATCACTTTTTCTAAGTAATAATGTGAAATTTAATAACATTTATTCACAATGAGATTTTCTGTGCATTCAAGATGTCATCACTTAGATGCTTTTAGTATTGAGTGTACTTTGGTTATCTTTCTAATAATTGTTATGAATTAGTTTTATTCCACTCATGTTTTCTAAAATAGCTCCACTCTCTTGTGGGGAACAACATGCATTTAAGGGAAATAACTACAGACATAAAAGAAATCTTTGCAGAAGGAAGAAAGCATTAGCCACCATAATGATCCAGATTCAGGCTATAAAACAAGAGAAACTAATATGTATATAGTTTCTGAAATAAAATTTCTCATCACATATTTTTACATAAAATATTTTCAAAGCACATTAACCAAAATACAAGATTTAATAACTCAGAGGATTTCATTAATGGAGAAGGCTTATTTGATGAGTTGTCCTATTTCCAAGATTCCTATTCTCAAGTAGCTAAGCACAATCACAGAGTTGACAAGCATATGGCTCTTAAAAATTTCAGAATTAGATGCATACAAAGAGATCTCAGATACAGCAAGCAAGGAAATCAACTCCTTTTCCAGCTGCACACTCATTAGTCACTCAAGAACAAGGACTTTGACAATGGGATAAAGGCTCACCACTTAAAATGCTGATACTTCATTCTTAAAATAGTAAGGTGCAAAATAGTTCCTACTGACACTTTTTTGCCATTTTGTCATTCAGTAGGAGCACAACAATTTTTTTCTCTGGGTAACTCCCTTAATATAACACACTGTTTTCTTCTTTGTTCTGGCAACTCATTTGATTTGTACGGAAGTACTTCATAAGGTCTCCTCAAATTCTTCTAAGATAACACCGCTCAGTTCTGCTCATTTCCATGCAATTTTAAAATTTGCAATTAATAGCACTGATCTGTGCCTAACTCATTCTTATTTGGAGAAACATATACCACAAGAAGATATTTACAAATATATTTATCAAAAGAATGATATTATCCTTTAGAGGAGAATAGACATTCTATGGTAGCATGCATACTTATAAATAATTACATTCTATTACAAGGTACACAAGAGGTGAAAGATGTCTAGAAAAAGAATTTTCTTAAGGGACAGAATCTATATTCAGTCAGATAATTATTTTCCAATTCTAAAAAATTCCACAAGGAAGTTAATATTGTTGAAAACTAAAGCACGGGAAAGGCAATAATGAGAAAGAAAGCATATTCAGAGAAAAATAATACTGCATTCAGAAAGGAGGTACAGGTTGCTTTCTAACTGCCAATGTGTGTAAAGGAATGTACTTACATCAGCAAATGTTGGTGTGCTTTGGATTGGGAATAGCACACATGCAAATAACATGCTCTCGGTGGGACACAGCTACCATATCAATATGGTTTGTCCTGAGCAAAACTCATATTAAGCCTTGGCCCCCATGTAACAGTGTTGAAAGGACTAGGCCAGGAGGAGGGACTTATGCCTTTACCGTGGGTGTGAGCTTTTGAGCTCATGTGACTAGACTGCCCATGTGGAGACTGGGCTGTTGTTAAGCGAGCCTGTCACCAACCCTAGGTCTCTCACACACATTCTTCCTTGCACACAGCAGCTTCTCCTTTCTACTTTTGTGCTAGGAGTTGATAACCAGAAAGCCCTCACCAGAAGGGAAGGAGATCCCAAAGTATGTTCTTGGACCTCTACACCTGCTTTTAGCTGAATAAGTCACTGTTCACTAACACATACCCAGTCTTTGTTACTTCATTATGGCAGCACAAAACTTACTAAGACAGACATTGAAACATGCATCATGGCTACATCAATTAGAAAAAGTAGAATATGAGTAGAAGTGATCATTTCATTTATGTCATACTTAAACGGTTAAATTCCAATGGTTATAATAGTAAGAGAAATCGAAAGTAATTTTTCACTTAATTTATTTTAACGATCAAAAGAACTAGAACAATCAAAGAAGACAGAGGGTATGCACACATGGATTAAGGGAAAATAATTGTCTGGTTTTCCTAAAATTGCTAATACTTTACCTTTTTGGTGTACTGAACCTAATAGAAAATATTTAGGAAAATAGCTTCTAGTTTTTTCTTTTTCTATTATGCAATTTTTGCAATTTAGACAACCTTTTTCTTCTCAGCTAGTCTTCTCAGTTTCCAGATATAAACATGTGCTTGCACATTTTTCTCATTAAGTCATGCATATGTAGTCACAACAACAAGAAAATGGCAGTGTAGGAAGGAATAGGGCCGCAGAAGTAGCTCTAATTTATTGCAGATCATTATTGCCATCTTATGTGGTGCTGAGCTGGGCACTTAATTTAAATAGGCATGGTCTGCACAGCCTATGAATATATGAACTAAAACATAAACAACATATTCTTATACTTCTGCAAGAGGATCTGCTCTGTGGTTTTCCTAATTAATTCTAAGTAGTAGGACTTTAAGATAAACTGATCATTAGTTTTATCCCATTTTGCTTTTCTTCTTTTGAAGTCTTGCTCTCTATCACTTCATAGTAAGCAGCTTTTGAGAAACAAGAAAACACAGGGAGAGAATTAAAAGGTTAAATATTCTCAAACATGAAATACTGATGAATTCAGTTTGTTCCTTGATTCTGGAGAAGACAGCCAAGGTCCTGTTTATCACCAGATGCAGTTTGCAGAAGGAAAGAAATTTTTCCTGATGCTTGTTTGTGAACTGAATTGTTTGTGAACAGAGGCATTCACGAATTGAGGTACCATTGTAAAGTGTACATAATAGAAGCTGAAATGAGAAGAAAAAAATGGTACCTGATGATGTGGGAAAAGGTAAAAGTCTCTTTCATAAACCAAAGTAGCACCCAAGTAAACCACAGGCAAGAGGAATTATCTGGGTGATCAGTGATAATCAACAAGTGTAAATTAAAACCAAGAATAGAGAAGACTAAAAAAAGTTACTTTAAAAATTGAGAGAGAAGACTTGTGAGGTGATCAAACAAAATAAATTTTCCTAAAATGTAATCATAGCTCTAGCTATAACTTGGTCAGCGAAACAGACCAAGTTAGACAAATGTCAAGTAATCCATAGACTATACGTCAGTGAACCTAGAGTACCAGTACTGCAGCGGGCTGTTTGTGTCATTGAAAGCTCTGAAAGGTTCCCCATCGTTACGAGAGGCAGGTAAAATGTTTGGTTTAAGTCAGAACTGTCAACATTTTAAGTCGTAAAGGTGCCATGTTGAACCATGACATTCTAAGGCAGAATGAGTTCCAGAAATGGAATTTTCCTGTTTCTACTGAGCCTATGATGGGAGATCTGAAAGTGAGGCCAGTCAGCCTTTCAGTGCCCAGTCTCAGTTTCATGATTCTTCCAGCTTTAATCAGATTCCTGCACCTGGTGTAAATTTCCATTTCACCTTGGGTACCTATAACCTCGCTTTCCTCATGATGACAGCGAAGGAACTGGGAATGTAGCTCAGCACTAGGGTGCTTGCACGGCATGTAGAGGGCCCTGGGCTCAATACCCAGCACCACAAAAAATGGAAAACTAAACAGAGAGCATTAAGACTACCTCTTGTTAGCAGGTGTGTAGTGCTAGAATGCCTAGACAACCAACCACACCTTTAATATAAGAAGCAGCAGGTGAAATTGTGATGCTGAATTTTATTTGCCATCATCACATTTAGTCTCGTTACACTGGAAAATTAATATGGTGGATAATGTTTTCTTCTTTCAAATTGACCCAGTAAGGATTAAATAAAAGATTGCACAATTTCAAAAGATTGCTCAATTTCAACTTTAATAGTTATTCACCCATATCTATTGGATATTTATCACGTTCTAGCCTCATGGGTGAAAATTCAACTATCTGCTCAAATAAGGGTAACATAAGGAAAGTTTTGAAGACCTACTAGGGATTCATTTCTCTGTGTTTTTTTTTTTTTTTTTTTTTTTTGCGGTACTGGGGATCGAACTCAGGACCCTGCGCTTGCTAGGCAAGCGCTTATTCCACTGAGCTATATCCCCAGCCCTGGGATTCATTTCTCTGATGATAGCTCTACATACATTCCAAACACGTGCTTATTACTTGGCTAGTGTTTTGGAGTATCAGTAAAACCATTATCATTATGAAGCACCCTAAGTATTGCATCTTGACTGCTACAGGGGAAGGCTTGGTTCTCAGCTTTGTGCTATTAGAAAGTGGTAGAAACTTCAACAGCAGGGCTACTGGGAGTTTAAATAGCTGGAGATGTCCCTTACAGGGGCTCATCAAACACCAGTCTCTCTCTCTCTCTTTTTTTGCTTCTCAGGTACTATGAGGTGAACATGTCTGCTGTGTCATAGGTTTCCATCATGACATGCTGCCTGCTTGCCGCAGGCACAAAATCAATTAGACCATTTGATAATGGACTCAGAATTTGCAAACCATAAGCCACAATAAACCCTTCCCCTATGAAAACTGATTAGCTTAGGAATTTTGTCACAGTGGCCAAAAGTTGACTAAGACAATAGCTGATGTGTATCATGAAGGTTGCAGGATGTCAGGTAAGTATGTGTTTGAGCTTCCACCTCAGAAATAAAAATAAAATAAAATATAGTTAGTCTATTCACCCTGAGTTAAATGAGCAAAGATGTTACCATTTTCATTTAATCTCCAACTTGGAAAAATCAAAGTGAGAAATGCTAAATTTCAATAAAAACATTCTTAAAATTAATCCTTTAATTAAAATATCTCAGCAAATAATTGCTGTGTGACCTCTTCTCCTGACATCTGGCAGTACAATATAGAAGACTGAAAAGTGAAAAAAGAAATTATTTATGAGATGAAGGGACTGAACTAGGTGAATATTTTCTTCCAAGTTCAGGCGGACCTGTGATAGCTGAGCTGTTTCATAATGGAGAAAAATGTCCCCTAAGGAGCAAAAGAAACAGAACCTAGGAATAGTGGCTCATGCTTATAATCCTAGCTCATGCGAGACTGGGGCAGGAAGACCAGGAGTTTGAGACCAGCCTGGGCAACTTAGAGAGCCCATCTCACAACAAAAAGTGAAAAGGATTAGGGCTGTAGCTCACTGACAGAGCACTTCCTCAGCATGCAGAAAGCCTGGGATTTGATCCTCAGTACTGCAAAAAAACAAAAATAGGAATAGGAGAAATAGGGTCCAAGTGTGCCAACTTTGAGCTTAAATATTTTCATTTCATGTCAAAACAATTATGTGACTATCATGAAGAAAGAGATAAGGGGACAGTGAACTGTAAGTATTTGAAACATAAGAGTGTTAAGCACAGTAATCCTTAAACTGTGTTATGTCATTATAGATCAGAGATCTATTTTATGACTGCATGAACATATGCACAATTTGACAAAATGAACACCAATAACAAAGTTTAACTATGTGCTCCACCTTGGGAGCAATATCCTTCTTTCTTGACACTTTTGCTCATGATGATGTAGAGACAGAATGGGGCAAAGCCTTCAGCTCCGCGAAGTGGAGACTGCAGAGCCCTACCCCACCTGCTACTGCCGGAAAGCATTTCCATCCACCCCTAAATTCACTGTTTCACTGTCATCTTGGCACAAGAAATGGGACATTTGCCATTTTAATGAACTTAAAGGATCCACATTTTAGACACTTTAATATGCAGTGCTTTCTTAAGAAAAGTCTTTTTTATTTCTGTGATATTTTATCTTAGAGAAAGAATGGTTAATCAGTCCATCGAGAACTCAAACGGGTAATTCCCGAGTGTCAGTACCGATCACCTTCTGCACCATTCCTTCCTGGAAGAATGGAGGAGAAATGAGGAGAGGCTGAAATCACCATGCAGAAGGCTCTCTGTATTATTTTCTGTCTCTTCATAATTTACAAATGTAAATCTGGCATAAAATAATAATAAAAAAACCTTCTCCATAGAAGCTTGAAGATCCACTAATTTAAAGTAACATTGCTCCGGGCTGCAAACTACAATTCACTCAACTTAGGGCAATGATTGTCTAAAGTGTCCCACAAAAATGGTTTTAAGGATGGGTCCTTCCTTCAGTAGCCATGCAGGTTACCATAGCAAAGCCTCACCTGCCTAAGGAGCCCCTGTTGCCAGCTGCTCTGAGCACCTCCTCCCAAGGGCTGCTTTGCTAGAGGGAAGAGCAGTCTCCCAGCACGTTGGTGCCAGCTCAGTGCGGGGAGCTGGAGGGTGCTATAGGCAAGCTGGTATTTACAGCTCAGCCTTGCCAGCTCAGAGGAATGCAGAGCAGATGTGAGTTTTCTAGGTTTTCACACTGCTTTAGAAAGGAAGGTTTCTTGTTCTTCTTCCAAATTTCTACCACATTTGGCTGTTTATTAGCTGTTGTTACATACTCTGCTAGTAGCCAAGATCACCATGGCAATAGCCATTTATTTACAATCTGAGATTAAACAAATTAACTTGAATCCATTACTAGCAGTGCATCTTAATTTAGATAGAAACTCTGACATCACAGAACACAGACCATTCCCAGCTGAGTCCTTTTTCTTTCTCCCCAGAGAATAAGAACAACTGATACACAAAGATAAACAGAGGTCTGTGGGCCACTTTCCCAATTGTGGAGGGGGATCATGTAAAAAGGATGCTGATTTTTGTGTCGCCTCTCACCCTTTCCCTTTGTGAGTTAGATCCTTAAGAAACAAAATCTACTTTCTCATCGTAAATTCACACTGAGTGATTCTCTAAGGAAACAAGTCAAACTACTCTTCGCAAATAGCGTAAACCTGGAGAGTGACAGGAGCACAAGAATGATCTCAGGGGTCACTTCCTTTTTCCGTTTTCTTGCAATGGTGTAAGATTATTCCTCTGGAAATATGAAACCAAGCTTTTCTCAACATGAGAATTTTGTGAAAATAAAACATTTTCTAAATATTCTTTATATTCCAACAAAATGCCTTTGAAAAACATTGAAGGCAAATACTGAACACTGTCAACTGTATATAAAGAGCCATTCTCCATAAAAATCACACCAAATTCCCCCTCCCTCTTCTCTCCTTTTCTCTGCGGTGCTGAGTATTACACTCAGGGTTTTGTACCTACTAGGCAAGTTCTCTAGCACTGAGCTATAACCCCAGTCCCATTTTATTTTTCATGTATAGTATAAAAATAAAATAAGAATTTTATGTCCGAATAATTTCAGGTCTCCCTGATATCAGTAGGTCCAGTAAGTTATGTTTTTTAAAATCACCATTAGCATCAGCACAGTCTGACCACTAAGTATCTCTGTTCCCTCTAAAGCAGAGCAGAGGTAAAGAGTCTTCTAAAATCAAATGCTTTTTGCTCTAACAATAACCATACTGTAGGATATTGATGGCTTTGGCCACAGTGCAAAGTCTCTCTGTACTATGAGATGCAAAAAGTCATAGAATGAAAGTCAACATGAGCCAGGAGCTAAAGACCTGAGGTTGAATGTTACTCTCCGCTCAAAGCACATGGCCTTCTATGCACCTTCCTGAGGCATCAGGGGTGCTCTCACCAATGTTATCTCAAGGATTTAAGGTATGTTCTGGTTTCATGCAGGCAAAAGAACAAAGGCAGAATCATTCCTACATTCCTTGTTCAATAATTGCTGTCCATGTTTCATCTACCATTGCTGAAGACTAATTTAAAGATGAATCAGAACACAGAATGGATACCATTCCACATCTCTCTTCCAAGTGACTTTCCCTCCAACAATTTTCTTAGGCAAAATGAATAGGAAACTAAAACCTAAATCAATTTCTCTTACACATGACCAGTGCCAACATCATTCAAATTCTCAGCACACTTCCTCTTACCGTAGGCTTGCTTCATTTTCCATTAATGTTCGAATCCTCTCTTTCATATAGCAGAATAAGCATATTACACATAAGCGATTGAGCCTCAGACAGGAGAAGGCGTGGTGTGGGATGAATATTAAGTGCCCTGGTTATGGGGCGGGAGTTGACAACACGGAAATCATTTAAGAGAACCTGTGCCATTATTGTTTCTCAAGATTTAAAAGAGCATGGATGTGAATAATTATAAAGTTCTACTTTTAGACTGTGAAATTATACCTTACATGCATTTCACACTGCAAAGCACTGTACCCACAGCTGTGTCGGTGACTACTTCTAAGCTCCCGACCAAGCGTCTTGATCTCTGCTGGACCGGAGACTCTCAAAACTGCATTGGCCCCACTGGCTTTATGTAAGGTTTTTCTAACAATCAGAGTAGACTAGAGGAAAGGGAGACTAGAAGATAAGGAAGGAACGATCCTTTGTATGGTAAATGTTGTCTCCCTATTGGTAAGACCGTCACCGTAGCCACTGCCTTGGGCCCAGCAGCAGTAGCTGGAACTGCCTCGCAACACTCGCAGCCCGTGCGCCTCTGCAGCATGCCTTTTAGAGATACCTGGGAGACCTCCTGAGGGCCCTCTGTGGGGCGGATCTCAGGCCAAGAGAGCGGATCTGTCCTCATTCATCAGCAATGTGTCCCACTGGTATCTCCTCCAGAATTCTCGTTTTGAATAATTTCCAGCTTCCCTTTGTCTCCCTGTCTCTGAGCTAGTAGCTGCCTGCCTCAGTTACCACCTATGTTATTATTCAAAATTCTCTTTTGATGCTTTTCAGTAACAAAAATGTTAGCTCAGTCACCCATTGCTTACTTTAAATATCTAGCTTAATTAACTAGTGCGGTTTGCTACTACGCCCAGATTCAAAGCAGTTCAATAACCCTGCAGGGTTGTTAAG
Source organism: Dinomys branickii (assembly GCA_004027595.1). Classification (NCBI taxonomy): domain Eukaryota; kingdom Metazoa; phylum Chordata; class Mammalia; order Rodentia; family Dinomyidae; genus Dinomys; species Dinomys branickii. Next base: position 6,461 of record PVLD010002691.1, on the reverse strand, counting down.
GTACATGTTATTGCCCCACTGTACAAAGGGTTAAGAAGCATCTTGCTAATTCCCTATAAGAGTAAAACCTGGGAGTTGAATTCAATATTCAAACTCAGTTTTTAGCATAGTTTCCATAGAAATTGCTTCCACACTGGGCATGGTGCCCCATGCCTGTAATCTCAGCAATCTGAAAAGCTGAGGCACGAAGATCTCAAGTTCAAGCTTAGGTTGGGAAATTTAATAACTTAGTAACCATGTATTAAAATTTTTAAAAAACCCTGAGGATGTACCTAAGCATAGAGGCCCTGGGTTCACTTCCCAGTGTGAAAGGAAGGAAGAGAGGGAGGGAGGAAGAGAGACAGGAAGAAAAAAGGAAGAAAGAAAGAAAGAAAGAAAGAAAGAAAGAAAGAAAGAAAGAAAGAGAGACCCTCCATTTATAAAATGAACATCCTACTTACACAGTACTTTTCATAGCTACTCCCTATTCTCAATCAAAACCCACAGTTAAATTACATGAGGTAGCCAGGCCTTTCATAGACCTTTCATAGAAAGCCAGGCCTAATTAACACCTTAATTTCAATGACTTTTAACACATTAATTTCAATCATTTTTAATACTTCTAAGAGTTCCTGTAGTGTAATACACAGTGAGAACATTGAAGAATGCCAAAATCATACTTATGAGCTCATTATTTCCTATTCAGTTTTAAGACTGGAAAAGCAAAATTCTAAGTGGGATTCTGCTCTCTTTTACATTTTCCTGCAGCCAGAGGGTCTGTAAATATGAACACGGATAGTGCAGGCTGATGTTTAAACTAAAAGTAATGACTATTTCCTGGTGTGCACAGTAAAATGTTCTGGACATGGGCTTCTGTACTCTGGTGAGACAAACAGTGTTCTTTTCCTCCTGTCTGCTCAGTGAATGTTGTTCTGAAGACTACTTTGTGTTCCCATAAATTACAGGAATTCCTTTAGGGTGCAACTGGGGTGCCGGCAAAGCCTAATCAAGTTGAAGAAAGCACCATAAATGCTTCCCGCATGGTCTCCTTCCACTATTGGAGGCATGAAGACAGCACAAGAAAGTGAAGACTGAGGCTCTGAAAACCATGCATACACTCTTCTTCTTTCTTTGTTTTTTCTAGAGCCTCAGAATGGACAGGTAGGAAAAGACATATTAAAACAACAGTTAACTTATATACTTACATCTGTATGACGTACAATAACCTTTTATAGTTTCATGTGTCCCCAACCATATGTCTGTGTGTCTCACCAAGAACTGAATCAATCTACCTTCTACTTCAGGATCAGACTTGGCCTCCCTCTGGGTGGCTGCTGGCATGGCATGAGCAAAGAACTAGTGAAGAAATGGAAAGCAAAAGGAAGAAACATTTCCACCTCTCTAATTCCTTGTTGTTAATTAAACAGCTATGAAAGTACACCTTTATAATTCCAATATAATTGGGATTTTTCATTAAGAAACTAATGGTGAATGACAGCATGCATGTTGCCTCTGGTTGACGGGGAACACAGTCTGCTGCTGAAGAGATGGCACCTTTAACTGTCGTGTGCCAAGTTCTTCACGGAAGCTGTAACGAGTGTGGAGGGATCTGTTCAAGACAGTCACCTAGGAACAGGGGGTTGTTTTTCCAGTGCAGAGCTCACTGCCCTGGTAACTAAAATCTTTATCATTTCACTTTGGAGATGAGCTACACCGTTATGCAGAATCCAAACGAGCACACATTAAAAGTGCAAAAGTCACTAGTTATTTTTAAACGTCTACCATAAGGTTTTTTATGAGTGATGTACATCTTTGCATAGTCTACATTTATCCTGTTAAAATTTGTGAAGGCAATCCACAGAAACTATGTTAGTATATTTGTCGGAAAATTGTCACTACTGAAAATTAAGATTCTAACTTTTCAGCGCATTGGTAAGTTGCAAGTACTCATATTAGCCTCTAGGGGGAACTCCAGGATCTTCCCCTTATTTTTCCTAAAGGCTAAAGGAAAGCAGGAGAAAACGTCATGATACTATGAGGCAGTAGTCTGACACGTCAGACACTAGGACACTGACTAGACTGGCGCTTTCAGGAACTTGGAGGCGTTAGCACGGCAAATATTTCTCATGCTCAGCAATCATTCCTTTCATGAAGCAACCAAGCTAAACCACTACCTTGTGCACTGTCTCCCTATGATACACACAGAGATGGACGTGTGTACACTGCAGCTGCACCTTGAGTCATCTGATTCTGCCTCTGCTCAGACACCCATACCCATGTCCGTGTGGGAACACACTGTACACGGGAACAGATGGCAAGCCTGGGGCAGTGGCTGCAATACTGGAGCACCCAAGAGTTTTCTCCATTTCTAGTAGTATAAAAGAATATTAGAGAGATTATTTTTAAATGGTACAAAACACCATTAACTAGCTTTGTGACTTTTGACATAACTGCTTACCCTTTGAATCCCACTTTCCTTGCTAGATAGCTTCTAATGTGCCTTATGACTTCAAAATTCTAGATATTTTATCTTCAACATTTTTTTCCTATTGCTAAATGAAATTTTGTCCAATAACTCTTGGCAGCCCAAGTTATTTCTCCAGTATGTAATATAATTGACATAAGTTCATTCAAGGTCATAGAGCAAATCCTGAAACATCTTCACACATATAAAAATTCAAGTGAAATACATAAGATCAGACAGCTGCAGAGACCTGGAACACAGCAGCCGAAACCCACCTAAACAATCTCCGCAACAAAGTCACAGCTGCGTAAATTTAATCTAGCACATTGGCTAACATATGGAACATTCTTCACTGAGCCTTGGGATATGGGCTCAACAAATGTGCACACTGACTCTTACACCTCCAGATGCAGGGGGTGTGCAGATACCTCGTAAATCATCTTCCTGAAGGAGCCAGCAGCATTTCTTGCAGTAACTACATAGCACTTCAGACACAGAATATCCTAACGTAGGAGAAGCAGGACTTTCACAGAAAGGCAGAGTCGGAGGATCCCTGTTCAATCTCAGTGTACTTGGTACTCTCTGCTATCACCATTTGGTACTATGTACCTTCGGTACTCACGGAATAAACTGGCCAGAACAATTCAGAGAGGGGACAAAGAGGTAAATTACAATCATGGGTTCCAGTTCTTCCAGAGAATCCAACTACCAAAATGAGCTAGAACTGTGGGAGATAGAACAAAAAAAGTTTTTAAGTTGCATTTAATCTAACACCCTCACTTGAAAAATTAGGAAAGCAGGTTACACAGGTTCAGTGCTTCACTGAAATTATCTTTGTTTTAGGTTTACCTTAGCTTTTATTACATGCCTTACTCTAGTGGAGAGAGGTGGATGGGAATTCCACTTGAGAACACTCCATGGTTTTGGGAGAAGAATTAAAATGTACTTAACCAGTAGCTAATGTGCCCGTTACCTATGTCTGCATAAAAAAGCAATCTGAAACTCAGCAGCTTAATGACAATTTATGATTTCTCATAGTTCTGTTTTTGTTATCTGGGGCTCAGCTACAGTGGGAATAGATGTTTTAAGACAGATTCACTCACAGGCCTGGGCCCCAGCTAGGATGGCTGAAATGGTTGGGACATTTTGGACTCTCCTTTTCCCTCAAGTTTTCCCCCAGTCTTTCTACAGGATGCTGGAAGTCTTCCAAGGTGGCAAAGGTCAGACCATGAAGGCCTCTTAAATTAGAAGATGGGAAGCTGTGGAAACCAATTCTGTTGCTTTTATCCTATCAAAACTTATCACCAACATAGACCAGAAGCAAAAGGTGAGGAAAGAGACCGCCTCCTTCTGGAAGGAGATACAAATAATTTGGGTGCATCTGAATGAACAAATACTAGCAAAAGAGAGAAATCAGAAGTTTAAATGAGACGCAGATTTGATCCTCTCCTTTTTTATTTGTTAGAATAAAGGGACAGAAGTGACTGTTGAGGTCACTGATTGACTGCCTTAACTGATTATCTAATTAATTATTTTGAACTATATCAAACAAAATCGATGCCAACGCTGTATTTTTATACAAGGCCTACATCACAGCTGGCACTCACTATATTCACAATTTGAAATCTCAGTGATGTGAGAAGTAGGAACAGGGACGTTTCAGAGAAACTAAACTATATCTGGTCAAATTATTTATTAAGCACATTTTCTTACCCATTATGAAAAGTCACGACCTTCTTGGCTGAGGAAAGCAATTACTTTTGCACAGAGAATCTTTCTATAACAGCACAAAGGAAATTCAAAAGTTACTGGTTTCTAGTGAGACTAAAGCATCCAAAGTAGTCAGTGCTTAATCATGCAAACTTCATGAAGCAATTCAACTTAACAGAGCATGTGGCTAATGAAGTCAAAGCTTTGATCCTCAGATAGACCAATTAATTTCATGGAGAGAAATCCTTTTGTACATAAGGATAGCCTTGATCACTTCTCTCCCTACTGAGTGCTTTCTTAACCAAAAGAGAAATGGACAGTATAATAAAATTCAATAAGATGCATCTATTTTTTGATGCCACATACTCTGATAAACGCTACTAGGGTTATACAAATGAAAATTATATATTTTTATTCTCCAGTTTGGTAAAGACAAAAGTGGATAGTTTACACTGTAAAATGACACAGTGCTGGAGAGAATCAACAATTTACAAGCTGAGTTCAAAGGAGAAAAATAATTACATTGGAGATTTTAAAATATGCAAAGGCAGTGATATTTGATATTTGCACTATGCTTATGGACATGGGGTGAAATTTCTGCTAGTTGGAGAGGAGGAAGGCATTCTAGATAAAAGGGAGAGTAGAAATCTGTGAACAGTCACAAGAAAAACAAAAACAATCCTGCTGTGTGCAAATGTAGGGTCTAAAAAACAAAAGGAAAATGTGTGAGGCACAAAACTATCAGTTTAGATCGCAGTCAGCTGAAAAATAATTTACTTTTCTTTGGAAGCCAATGAGGAGCTACTAAGTGTTTTTGAGCAATGAAATAAAATAACCACAGTGGTATTTTTAGGAAGCGTCTTCTGGCCACAATGACTGGTTGATTACAGAGGAAATGAGTAGTCAGGAAGAGAGTTGAGCATCTACTGCAGTAACTACGTGAGAATAACCAGGGCCAGAGCCAAGAAGGAAACAGTCCAGAGCATAATGGACCACTGACACTTCTGAGGTAGTGGAAGTTGCTCTTCTCAGAGACGGGGGACAAGTAAAAGGGAAATAAAAATCTTAAATAAATGATAAAGGAGAAGAAAACATGGACAGCCTTAATGTTTCAGCAATCCAAACTCTAGCTTCCAGGCAATGACAGCCTTTGCTGGGGCACTGAGGGCCTGGGGTCTTCTCCATGACTTGTGCCTTAGGGCAGCTCTAAGGAGTATAAAATACATGACACAATGGTCAGGAGTGGCTGAGATGAGATATACACTTTGCAGGAGAATCTAGTGAGTTTGATTTTGCAATTTTCTGTAGCCCTACCGAGTACTATGAGAACATGAAAGTAATAGGACAATAGAAATTATCCAGGTTTGAAGCCAGAATAAATCAGAGAAAGAAGTCGAGAGTACAGGATTCTGCTGAGGGCAGTTTTGAAAACTGTACTTTTGCGGTTCTGGTTGGGTGCAGAAAGCCAGAGTGGGAGGGACAGGCTTGAAAGGACAATGGGAGGGCAGAGATGAGGATTCTGGGGAATGGGGAGGCACTTGGAGGAACAAGTACTGCTGGTGAGATCTAGGTATAACAATAAAATAAATATATTTGGCTTCTACCCTCAGTTTCTGGCACAGATTCCTAAAATCCTTGCAATTTCCTGAGAGGCGAAGCTTCTAAGTGCATTTATTTTTTGATATTTGATCTTTGACATCTGCTCCTGACACAGAGCTTCTAATTCCTCAGAGTTTCCTAGGATATAAAAGTATCTTATAGTCTAACGAGGAGACTTCTTGGTGGGCTCCTTGACGAGACTGGTCACCAAAGAAAGAACAGGTCATCAGTAGATGCTTGGAATATTTAGCCCCAGCTCTCAGATAGTCCTGAGGGAAGCAGAGAGAGGCTAGAGTTTAAATTCAATGTTCATGTTGACTAGATAACGCCCTCATAAAAATCCCAGAACTGTAGGATTCGGAGAGCTTCCAGTGGACACATCCTTGTGGCAGGTGGGGCTCACCTCCTTGTGGACACAGACTCCTGCTTTCAGGACGCTTCCACATCTTGTTCTCTGTACCTTCTCCCCCACCTGTTTATCATTTTTTTAAAATTAATTAATTAATTAAATTATTTATTTATTTAACCAGAAAAGCCATAAACAATACAGAAAATACAAAGTTATACAGAATATAGTAGGGAATTAGCACTGGATGTTGTATTACATAGTTATCTTCACATTAGTTAACACAAAAACATTAAAGGAAATACCAAATTATAGAGAAGACAGGGAATTTGCACTGGATGCTGTATAATATAAAGTTATCTT